>WHPX01001220.1:0-59641 GCA_011057435.1 Actinia equina
CCCGCCTCTTTACTTTACGCTGTATACATAACCACAATCGGTAGGCCAGCCAACGCTTTGGTACTTTATAGCTTTGAATCCCGCGAGTCTATATATATATATATATTTTATTATAACTTTCTCTCAAACTTTTGATATTTCTATAGACAAGCTTAATTTCTTTTAATGCTGGATGAAATATAACACGAAGAGCATATTACAACAAATGTTTGTCCTTTATTTAACTTCTTAATTCGGTTGTTTTTAACCAGCTATCGTATGTCAGTTCGTTCAAGACAAATGCAGCTTTGTTCGCCTCCTGTCGCGGGGTCCCATCGGCAAAACAAAGAAGACTTTCATTCAATAATTTTATATCTTTCTGCAGATAATTTAATAGCTGCAAATCTACTGTACTTTTCCAGTGAAAACGGGTTTTCATCATGTACAACTTTGTAGATGCGTACTGGAAAAGAGCAGGGTTGTTTACTGTACAAACAACTACTTCCTAAGCCTTTTTCTGTTCACTTTTTCAGAATGATCTTACTTATAACTTTAGAATATCTTTAGTGCAATCTGCTCTATACTAGTTAAGTTAGCGAACACCATCGACAGATTGTTAGGGTCAGCTCTTAGAACTGAGTGCTCGTACTTTTTCCTAAAGTCAACACCTGTCTCAAGCTCTTACGTCATACTTGACCTAACTGGTGTAATCTAGTTTAACCTGGTATAAACCGGTTATGCGAGGTATTGTGTAAGCTTAGCCCTTAAATACGAGCTCACTCAGGGTTCAGTTCAGTGTAAGAGAGCAAGAGTGAGAGCTGATAGCACAGTGCACAGCGAAGTAGCTGCTAGTCAAGAGCCATAACCAGAGTTCAGATGAGTACATTGTAAAGTACTACAAGCAACAGAAAAAAAAGCAGAAGAAAGCAACTGAAGAACGACCCGAATCTTTCTGTCCGTTGGGAAAGTATTACTCCCCCACTTCCCCTTCCTTAGTCGGGAGAGTATACTCGCGCTAAGAAAACAATGTAGTGCATTCGATTCGATTTCACTGCATGGCTTTTATTATGGAAGTCAGTATCTTCATCTCGAATATAAAATAATTGACAATTTTTTTCGATCTTATTTTTACGTAGCCTGCGTCACATTTAGGCAGTGCCTAATTATATATATTAACATTCGAGGATTTTGCCATCGATGACTCCCCTCTTACATGTTCCTATCTCTTAATCCTCGACTCTCAACACCGACAACAAGAAGGGAAGTACTGTGGCATGACTAAACCACTGCCCATAAAGATCGCAGGCAATGCATCCAATATTCGTTTCCAAGCTTCTCACTTAAGCTCTGGTTTTAAGGCTCATTATACAACACTGTAACTAGGTAACAACTGTCTTGACCTGTAACTTTAATTGATCTGGAAATGCTGAATAAAATAATGAATTATTCAACTAAATATTAATATTGTTGTTTTGTGTATTTTACTGAATACTGAATACTTTTAATAAAAGCTGACTGCATCAAAGATCGACTGTGCAGTGGTTGGCACAGGTCCAACTATGATCAAGATTATAGAGTGGGTAAAGTGCATTGTTTCTAGTAATGTGCATAGGAATCTATCCATCGTAATATTCTGTCATTATAATAACAATTATATTACACTATTTTGGAGATGCCGCCTCATGTATATGTCAGCAGCGAGCTATTGTTCTGTCACAAAAGAGCAAAATATCTATTAAGCAAGCTGAACTGACAAATCTAGTGAATACTAGTGGAAGAAAGACAATGCCATGGAATCCGTGCGGATCACCACGAGTTTTGTCGTCCTTTTATTGTTGTACTTCAATTCTTCTGCTTAAGGTAAGTGTTAATCAAATGAATAACCAAAAGCAATAACACAGGAGACTCTTCAACAGTCTGAATACCTCTATCAATATATGCGTGTCAGATCTGTAAAGGATCGAGATCCCTATCAACACTGACTGAGATCGCTTTAGATCAAATGGCTCAATGTTGACGTCTTTTCTAGCCTATTTTTTGGTGTTTCATTATAACTATATCTGTCTGTCTGAAGCAAGTATAGGTAATGAAGGGTTATTTATGTATGTTCGTTTGCTCAGAAATAGAGAACTTATCGCGATTACTAAACGTCGAGAATTACGGTAGCAAAACAAAGCAAACCAAAAGAAAATGATTATTATTACAACAGCTTTATACCAACACCATCATTCTTATCTTGCTTAACTATAGGTGATCCTAGAATAGTCGCTCCTTTTCCAGATAATCTGTACGCTATTGAAAATGAGAAGACACAAGTTACCTGCGTAGTGGAAGACACAGTTTCCAATCCAGATGAGATAATATTTGTGAGGAAGAGTCGTTTTGGTGACGTTGAACTCATGAGAGAAGAAGAACCTGATGGACGCATCTATTATCAAAATGAAACCTTGGGTTAGTGATATTAATGAAAGCTGTCGTGTCAAGAAATGTAACATCACACTGTTACATCACGCAAGAGTAACACCGTGCACCACACCCCACTGTGGTTACATCACGCGAGAGTAACACCACACCGCACTGTGGTTACATCACGCGAGATTAACACTACACCGCACTGTGGTTACATCACGCGAGAGTAACATTACATCGCACTGTGGTTACATCACGCGAGAGTAACACCACACCGCACAGTGGTTACGTCGAGCATTGCTAACACCACACTGTGGTATATCACGCAAAACTAATAAAGGTGCGCAACACTGTTGCATCGGAAAATGCAGAGCAAATTTTGCTGGTATTGCCACTCCGCGTGCAACATATTATCATTGGTGCGTTAAGTAGATATTCTTTACTCAATAATATTTTGTTGTACACGACAGTGTGGCGCGAATAGTTGCCCGATTTTTTTGCCCTAGTGAGTAGTATAGGCCTAATGGCACGACCCCATTTTTGGGTGGGCTAGTGGTGGGCTAGCGGTAGGCTAATGGTGAGCACATTAATTATTCATCACATATTACCATAAAATGACGAGCAGACTATTGTTTATTAAATCGTTACCATAAAATGACGAGCAGACTATTGTTTATTAAATCATACCATAAAATGACGGGTAGGTATTGTGAAGTTGCCATGACGATCAATTGACACCATGAGTTTATTGTTTGACAAGTTTGGACAAGTCTTTTGTTTACCGATCCAGTTTATAGATCGCGGGGATTTTGAATTTTTAAATCCAAAGCTCAACCAACCAAGCAAGCAATCAAGACCTAAAAAAATTTACTTTCGAGAAACGCAATGGCTACGTTATTTCAGTTAGGATCTCGAGGATATCACGCTACCGTCAACGAGTTCAAATGACTAATGAAAATTTGATGACTATTGTATCCAACACAATGCAATTAATGACTCATAAACGATAAACAATAAGACCTACTTAGTTCTTACTACATATGCAAACATCAGCTGAAAATGATTAGTTCTGTTATCTCTTTCTATTTTATAAAAACAGCGTTCATTCTATTTTATACTGGACCGTAGTACAATGACTTTAAAATTCTCTGGCATTCAAGCTTATTAATGCTGCCATATCTCTTTTCCTTCAATCATTTTTGTTACGTGATAAATAAGACACGGCATCAAAACAATTTGATGAATGCACAAATCTACAGGAAGCCCATATCCGATTTAGTTATTGAAAAACACAGAAAGCCCATGACCAATTCTCATTTCCACGGCCAAGACCATTTGAAATGCCAAAAGTAATAACTGATTTTATAATAATCTTATATTTGCTTATTTTTTCTATGATTGAGGGTCGCTGAGAGGTCGATGAGAGGTTGATGAGAGGTCGATGTAAGATTACCTCCTCTCCTCCTGCTATCAGGCTATCAATAGCTTAGCTGTCAGGCTATCAATAGCTTAGCTATCAGGCTATCAATAGCTTAGCTATCAGGCTATCAATAGCCTTGCTATCAATAGCTTAGCTATCAGGCTATCAATAGCCTTGCTATCAATAGCTTGGCTATCAGGCTATCAATAGCTTAGCTTCTTGGCTATCGATAGCTTAGCAATCAGGCTATCAATAGCTTAGCTTCTTGGCTATCAGCCTATCAATAGCTTAGCTTCTTGGCTATCAATAGCCTGCTCGTCATTTTATAGTAACGATTTAATGTACAATGGATGTGCCCATCAATGGCCCACCATTCCCGAAACAAAGACTCGTTCATACCGGTCAACAATAGTCTTATGACGTCAATTGGTCGTCATGGCAACCTCAAACAATACCTGCTCGTCATTTTATGCTAATATGTGATGAATAATTAATGTGCCCACCACTAGCCCACCGCTAGCCCACCACTAGCCCACCCAAAAAAGGGGTCGTGCCATGTGGCCTATACTACTCTAGTGCCGCACCTTAAGACCACACTGCAATTTGATGAACCTATACCACGAGCAAGGGTGTAATCATAGTGTTGTCCTTTATTTAAACAACAGTTGATAGACATAAAAGTACTGAGCAGAGAGTGGATTGTAATAATAATAATCATCTTTATTGCGTGAACTAATAAAGCAGTGAGCTTATTTCCAATTAGGCCCATATAAACTAAATTATATATATACAATAAAAACAACAAAATTATTCAAAAAGTTTAATCTATACATATTTTAGCTCTAAAACCGTACACCTATCTACTTCACTATATCTAAGGATTTGTATTTCTATTGAATTGCTATATCTACACTGTTTCCATATACAGCTATATTAGGTACCCCAACAAATTTATCTACACTAATCTAAAAAAAGTTAAGCTTAACTAATAATAGTGTAAGAAACCGAGAATCGCACAATAAGTCAAGAGGCATCAATATATTCTTGAGAGAATAAGAGAAAAATATCAAATGCCCTTGCCGGGAATCGAACCCACGTCTTCCGTATTTTTCTCCGATGTGTTAACCACTACACCATTCTAGAGTTTACAATATTTTAGAGTGGGCCAAACTAGTGTGTTATATGATAATAGCAAGTGCTTTTTAGACAGGGCAGTTTAACTTTCCTAATGAGCTCCAGTTTTGAATTAAATTTCTTAATCTACAGTCTTAAGTAAGGAACCCGGTATTATGTGGATGATCCATCAGATACTGAATCAATGAAATTCTGTGACCTACTTGACTCATTTGGACTTGAACAACATGTTAAAGAGCCCACACATATTCATGGCCACACACTTGATTTGGTAATAACCCGGTGCTGTGACTCACTGCTAAAGGACACTCCAAATACTGACCACCTGTTCTCGGACCATTTAGCTGTTCTCTACCACATCAATGTACCTCGTCCGCACACCTCTATTGAAAAGATTTCATACAGGAAGATTAAATCTGTTGATATTAATGCAATTTCATCTGATATGGCTGCGTCAAATCTATGTAACTCTACTACCACAGACCTCAATGAACTTGCTACTTTATATAATTCTACTCTTGCTGCTATTCTGGATATTCACGCACCCTTGAAAGAAAAGACCACGATAATTCGTCATCGAGTCCAATGGTATTCTGAGGAGATCAATCAGGCAAAAAGATCGAGGCGCAAAGCAGAAAAGAAATGGAGAAGAACCAAATTACCACAAGACCTGAAACTGTTAAAGGATGCTAAAAACAACTGCAACTCTCTGATGAATGAAGGTAAACGGAAATTTTACACCGAATTCATAAGTGAACACTCCAGTGATCCTCGTAGATTGTTTCAAGCAACTAAGCGTCTTCTTTTCAAGGAACAACGACTGTCCTTACCTGATAACAAGGATAATAACCAACTTGCTAACGATCTTGGAGAGTTCTTCATACAGAAGATCACGAAAATTCGTTATGAACTTGATGTTTGTCCTATGACTCACCAAGGGCCTTGCCTAGATGTCACTGACTCTCAAGTTAGAGAATTCACTCACTTTGAACTGTTATCAGAAGAGGATGTTCTTAGCCTGCTTTCTTCATTGCCAAAGAAGTCATGTACGCTGGATCCCATGCCTACGAATTTGCTCATACGCTGTATTCCTACTATTTTACCAGTAATAACCACTATGATAAACATGTCTCTTCAGCAGAACTGCTTCCCAGTAGTGTGGAAAGAAGCAATTGTACAGCCAAGACTGAAGAAAGTAGAGCTTGATACTTCTTTTGCTAACCTTCGTCCTGTCAGCAACCTTGTCTATGTATCGAAACTTACTGAAAAGGCAGTATTTCAACAACTTCATAAGCACATGACCAGTAATAATCTTTATCCAACATTGCAGTCAGCATATCGCAAAGATCACAGCACGGAGACCTCATTGCTGAAAGTGTTTAATGACATCCTGCTTGATATGAACAACCAGAATGTAACATTGCTAGTATTCCTTGACCTGAGTGCTGCGTTCGATACTATCGACCACGATATTCTTATAGCTCGCCTCAAATCTAACCTGGGCATTTCAGAACCTGCTCTATTGTGGTTCAAGGAGTACCTCTCTGACCGAAGCCAACGTGTCTCTATCAACGGATGTGTATCTAAAAAGTTCAGCATCACAAGCGGTGTGCCTCAAGGAAGCTGTTTAGGGCCTCTTCTCTTTATCATCTACGCCAGTGACCTGTTCAAGATTTTAAACAAACACTCGGTAAAAGCTCATGCTTATGCGGATGATAGCCAACTTTACCTCTCGTTCAAGCCAGGACACATGGACAGCCAAAATGAAGCTATGGATACTATAACGAACTGCATCAGAGATATTCAAGGATGGATGACATGCAGCAAATTGAAAATGAATGATGGGAAGACAGAGTTCATGATCATTGGCACGCGACAGCAACTGTCCAAGCAATCAATTGAACAGCTCACTGTTGGCAATTCTTCAATCAAGCCCTCATCTTCTTTCAGGAATCTTGGAACTATCTTTGACACTAACTTATCTTTAGACAAGCAGATAGCAAGCACATGCAAATCTTCTTTTTATTATCTATATAACATTAGGAAGATCAGGAAATTCCTATCTCCTGATTCTTGCGCCACTCTAGTCAATGCTTTTATAACTTGCCGCATAGATTACTGTAATAGCTTATACTATGGGCTACCTGCTTATCAAGTAGCTAAACTGCAACGCATACAGAATGCTGCCGCTCGTTTAGTGTCTTTAACTCCACGCTTTTCGCATATTACTCCTGTCTTGACTGATCTCCACTGGCTACCAGTGAGATTTAAATACGTTTTAAGATACTTATTTTCGCTTTTAAGGCTATTCATGGTCTCGCTCCTAGTTCTTTATCTGAGTTAATTTCTATCAAAAAGCAGTCTGGTTATAATCTTAGGTCCAATAATGAGCTTTTATTAGCACCTCCACTGACTAAACTTCGACCTACTCTTGGTGGTAGGACTTTTTCATACGCTGCGCCAGTAGAATGGAACACTTTACCATCTAGTATTAGGCATATTACATCATTACCTTCTTTTAAAGAACACTTAAAGACATATTTTATAGAAAAGACTTTATTTAGTTGTTTTGCAATTCCCATTGATTAACTTAGCTTTTATGTTTCTAGTTATTGTGTATTGTTTCTGTATTCAGCGCAGATGACCATCTTGTGCTAATCTGCGCTTTATAAATGTAATTTATTATTATGTAATTTATTATTATTAATGGTTTTATGTACATCGTTTGTTTCTGATATTTCTAGATGGCGGAAGCAAGCTACGTGTGACTCTGCATTTCAATGAAGTCATAATGAATGATGATTCAAGAAATGGTGGTTATGAATGCCAAGGACACACAGGAGGTAGTCAACATAAATATGGATTCACTGTCACTGTTATTCAATGTAAGTAGTATACAGAATAGGGGTTCTGCGTCGGGTGGATCAGGGTGGATCGTGGATCAACCCTTGCAATGACGTCAGCCCCATTAAATGACGTCACATCCTTCATAGTGATGTCACACCTCCTTTTCGGATAGGTCATATCTATTTTTTAGAACAACCCCTATTATGACGTCATAGTTCTTGAGAAGGAATCAGAGCCGCTTCTGAGCATCCTCCTGGATTGGTCACATCTATTTTTAGAATAGTCCGAATTATGACATAATCAGACGCATGAACCAATCAGGGGCTGTTTTTAATATTCCAGAGCCGAGTCTCCCGAAATCCCTATCCTGGACAAGCTGTATCTATTTTTTGCTCACTGTATTATCTCGACTTTGGATTTGGTTACATGTTTCTATTTTAGAACACCTATGATCTTAGGATAGTAGAAAAGATGCAATGTTTATGAAAATAAAGTTTTCGGAACGTATCCCGGTTTTATTCAACCATATTTCTCGCGCTCCTGATTGGTCCATTTGATAAGTCGGAAATGACGTCAGGATTGCGCCTGAACTCATTTGCATTGCGTCTGAACTGAAATAGATTCCTATTGGTCCGCTCGAACAGGTGGAAATGTATGACGTTACAATTTATTAGCATTGCGCCTGAACCGCAAGTAATTATATGTTGAAAGGAGCAATCTTTATCATTCTTCCTCTCCTCCTTGCCCTTACGATATCACGTAGTTACCGATCAAGAGAACTAAACCATGAAGTTGAGAAGTGGTCGTGTTCTCAAACCTGTACTGTTCAAAAGGGAGAAAAAGGGGGTTAGGCGAATGCGAAATCGTACTGATTTCTGGAGCAAAACATGGAAGTGAGGCAAGAGTGCAGTAGAGCGAAAACTGCTTGTCAAGCAGAAATCTCAATCTTTGTTTGCTTAAACGTTGTATAAATTATTTGTTTTTCAGAACATAAATATTCCATAGAAAGCGATAGAGGTAATTTTAAAGCAAAACCTTGACTTTCTTTTTGTTCCTTAATAAAGACACGCACAATGTAAGATAAGTTCTCTGTCCTTTACTCTATAAGCTATAAACCAATAATTGTACAAAGTTAATATTGGAAGCTAAATTATTTACAGAAACATTAGGTTTTAGATAAATTGTCCTGTTTGTACAGTGTCTTCCAGCTTGGAGCGCTTGATCTTATACACAGTACCATCTTCTACTAGCAACAATTTGCGTTTCTTTCCTTTATGTTCTACGGGCTGGACACCTAATACTTTTAAAAAATTTCGTTTGTTGTTTGGTGGTAAAAGTGGCACTTTCTCATACTCTAGAATACCAGCCCAATCCCCTCGTTGTACAATCTTACAGACAGCAAACTTTCTTTTTGTGGAATTATTGACACGTACTTTACTTATTACTAATCTAGAACCGTCCATTAACTGTTCTTTCTGCTGTTCTAAATTATCTCCAGCCTGGTAGAGTGTTCCATCTTCCAACTTGATTACAAGTTTTTGCTGCCCATAATGTTCGATATACCCAATGGCCGAGACAGTATAGGTCGAGCCAAGTGGTAATTCTGCCAAATTCTTTAAATGTTTATAGGGAACCATGTCTTGTCTCGCTAGTGTATTTAGTGTTCCCGGCACATCGGTAGATCTACAGGTGAGAATGTTCTCCATTTGCGCCGTCTGTTCCTCTATTTCTGTTGCTAGTTTTTGCTGCAAGGTCTTTATGCTGTGTTTTTCCATTTCCTGTGTTAATCTTAAGTTACAGAAGACAACGACATGCCTTTGTGGGTTTCGTCCCCACCCTGTTATGTTTAACACCGCCAGCGGTTTGTTGTACAATGTTAGATAGTTACGCCTAGGGTCTCGAACCTGCTCCTTTTTTGCGTCAGAGAAGTTCTCCTGTAGGTAGGTTTCGATATGTTTGTTGGAATAGCACAGACCTAGTGTTCCCTGTTCTTTGTTTGTTTCGATTAACATGATAAATTTCTGGCCGAATTGGGTTTGCTTCTCTCGCATAGCCATAACATTATAGGATCCTACAGACAATTGTTTTAGTTGGATGATTTCATTGTCAGAGAAAATACTGCTGTAATCATCGAGTAATTTTATCCTTTCTTTTTTCTCTGCAATAGCGGCTTCGAAGGGTTTTCGACATTCTTGTATTTGTATTGCCGCTTGTTTTGTAATGCTTTGTATTTGTTCCCTGCGTGTTTTATCGGATGCTCGACGGGGTTTTCCGGTACCAGTGACGGGTAATTTGACTGTTAAGTCATCTGCTCTAGATAATTCTAAGTCAGCCTTACAGTTCTTGTTTCCTTTGACATGGGCGAGGTAAGGTGTACAGTGTTCGTGTGGAACTAACCCAGAATTTTCCAACAACTGTAGGTTCTTTTCTTTGCTCTCGTCGTTCCAGCTGTAAACACCCCCTTTGGAGACTAGTCTGGTAGCAAAATACAAACTAGCATTACTGCGATGTTTAAAGTAGCGAGCTCCAGAGATATCCAGGAAAACATCCTTGGCTTTGTCTTTTCCTTTGCTAGCAACAGTTTTAATTCGGTCACACACCTCGATAATGTCTATGGGTAACTTTGCGCCCAGAGTCAAATTTGCGAGACACCAGTTCTCTTTGTCAGACCATTTTTCTACAAACTGTCCACTAATGTCCTTGGTCTTGTCATTGTATGTGTAAACTAGTAATCCAACATCGCGTGACCTGTCAACCACGACTAAGCTGTGTAGCATAGAGTCACAATACGCTCTCCAGGTGTCTGCAAATGGAGTTGAGTAGACTAGACTTGGTGGCACATAGTCCGTTATACGGATAAGAGTGCTCTCCATAAACTCGTCACTAGGAACACTATCTTTGCAGTAAAAGGTAACTTCTGCACGCGTTAATCCCCGATTCTTGGCTAGGTTTCGTGCGTTAGCAAGCCGTGTTTCTCTCTGACAGACCCAATCTTTCCAGTGCTGTCCAACGGTTTCTCTTACGCTTTTGCTCTCCAACATTTGTACCATTTTGTTGTAAATTTTACAGCGAGTTGTCATTCCATTTACTGTTTCCATATAGGTCAGACAGTTATTGCCCACTTGATCGCTGTTATCGAGAATTGTTCTGTCATCTTCTGCCTCGCAGCCTTGGATACGAAAACCTTTGGTAGAGGTCAGAAAGTGAATAACTTCTTCTTTGTCAAAGCTGCCACTGTAATCCATGGTTAAGTCAATATCCTTTAAGAAAATGTTTCTTAATATGTAGTCATCGGAGCGTAAAAACTTTAAAACTTCAAAATATTCTTCATCTGCGCAGGCAATTTTAAATTCTTGTCTGTAGTAAAGGGTTTCTTCGGTCTCCTTCGATTTTAATCTTCCGTAGACGTTTTCCAATTCTTCGTCGCGTGGTTGTCTTTTTAATGGTGATAAAGCGATGGCTTTGACTTTACACTTCTGCAAGCCATGCCGGGTCAGCATATCTCGAATGTGCTTGTTGAGCACACCGACTTCTGTATACGTTTTCTTTGCAGTCACAAAGTAGTCTGGTACAAGGACGTAGAGAAGAAAGTTATCCACAAACTTCTCACTGCACGAGATAAATCCGACGCCTTCCTGCTTCCCATACTTGTTGTAGTTAACAGCACCGGTTCTATTTAGGGAATTTACTTGGGCAATTTTTTCTAAAAGGACAGTACTCTTGTTGGACCGACCAAGAAGAGAACGACGCGAAAAAAGACCCAAAGCTTGCATATTGTCGAGACGAGTAGGAGATTTTTTGGAGATGTTCACAGCACGAAGTTTCGATGTAGAATGAGAAAATATGAGAAAATCGCTAGCTTTATAGCGCAAAGCAGCAAGGCAAGCACTTTTACGATGACGTAAAAGATCAAACAATGGTGGAATCAAACAAGTTTGGGCATGCTTGTATAGGGAAAAGGATCTACAACCAAACGGGCCATCGGGCCTTATGGGGCCACAAAATGCCACTTCGGGCCAAATCGGGCCTAATAAATACATAAAAACGCAATAGAAAGCTTCCATTTGCAGTGAGTCACTGGTCAAGTAAACATGGGTCGAACGCGAAGAAACTGTCCTGTCTTTGGATGTGGAAGCACCAATCTTGCTCGACTAGCAAATCATCTCGATCAAGTTCACCGTATGGATACCGACGAACGTGTCAAATGGTTAAAATGGAGTAAAATTGGAATATGTGTACCTTTAGAGGATGAAAAAACTGGAACAGACAATAAAGAATTATGTGTGGAGAAAACTTTGGAGAGACTTATAAAACGACAAGAGGATATGGAAACAAACTCTAATAATTTTCTTAGAGTACCACTAGGAAAATCTGTTGTTCAAAAGCAAAAGACACCACTACATAAGAAAAAGCAGTGCTTAACAGACAAGAAAGATATTGCAAAGAAGTGGTTGACCTTGTAATTCGTAAACAACATATATGCTACCGATTCTGGTGTCCAGCCCGTAGATCATAAAGGAAAGAAACGCAAATTGTTGCTAGTAGAAGACGGTACTGTGTATAAGATCAAGCGCTCCAAGCTGGAAGACACTGTACAAACAGGACAATTTATCTAAAACCTAATGTTTCTGTAAATAATTTAGCTTCCAATATTAACTTTGTACAATTATTGGTTTATAGCTTATAGAGTAAAGGACAGAGAACTTATCTTACATTGTGCGTGTCTTTATTAAGGAACAAAAAGAAAGTCAAGGTTTTGCTTTAAAATTACCTCTATCGCTTTCTATGGAATATTTATGTTCTGAAAAACAAAATAATTTATACAACGTTTAAGCAAACAAAGATTGGCATTTCTGCTTGACAAGCAGTTTTCGCTCTACTACACTCTTGCCTCACTTCCATGTTTTGCTCCAAAAATCAGTACGATTTCGCATTCGCCTAACCCCCTTTTTCTCCCTTTTGAACAACAGATTTTCCTAGTGGTACTCTAAGAAAATTATTAAAGTTTGTTTCCATATCCTCTTGTCGTTTTATAAGTCTCTCCAAAGTTTTATCCACACATAATTCTTTATTGTCTGTTCCAGTTTTTTCATCCTCTAAAGGTACACATATTCCAATTTTACTCCATTTTAACCATTTGACACGTTCGTCGGTATCCATACGGTGAACTTGATCGAGATGATTTGCTAGTCGAGCAAGATTGGTGCTTCCACATCCAAAGACAGGACAGTTTCTTCGCGTTCGACCCATGTTTACTTGACCAGTGACTCACTGCAAATGGAAGCTTTCTATTGCGTTTTTATGTATTTATTAGGCCCGATTTGGCCCGAAGTGGCATTTTGTGGCCCCATAAGGCCCGATGGCCCGTTTGGTTGTAGATCCTTTTCCCTATACAAGCATGCCCAAACTTGTTTGATTCCACCATTGTTTGATCTTTTACGTCATCGTAAAAGTGCTTGCCTTGCTGCTTTGCGCTATAAGCTAGCGATTTTCTCATATTTTCTCATTCTACATCGAAACTTCGTGCTGTGAACATCTCCAAAAAATCTCCTACTCGTCTCGACAATATGCAAGCTTTGGGTCTTTTTTCGCGTCGTTCTCTTCTTGGTCGGTCCAACAAGAGTACTGTCCTTTTAGAAAAAATTGCCCAAGTAAATTCCCTAAATAGAACCGGTGCTGTTAACTACAACAAGTATGGGAAGCAGGAAGGCGTCGGATTTATCTCGTGCAGTGAGAAGTTTGTGGATAACTTTCTTCTCTACGTCCTTGTACCAGACTACTTTGTGACTGCAAAGAAAACGTATACAGAAGTCGGTGTGCTCAACAAGCACATTCGAGATATGCTGACCCGGCATGGCTTGCAGAAGTGTAAAGTCAAAGCCATCGCTTTATCACCATTAAAAAGACAACCACGCGACGAAGAATTGGAAAACGTCTACGGAAGATTAAAATCGAAGGAGACCGAAGAAACCCTTTACTACAGACAAGAATTTAAAATTGCCTGCGCAGATGAAGAATATTTTGAAGTTTTAAAGTTTTTACGCTCCGATGACTACATATTAAGAAACATTTTCTTAAAGGATATTGACTTAACCATGGATTACAGTGGCAGCTTTGACAAAGAAGAAGTTATTCACTTTCTGACCTCTACCAAAGGTTTTCGTATCCAAGGCTGCGAGGCAGAAGATGACAGAACAATTCTCGATAACAGCGATCAAGTGGGCAATAACTGTCTGACCTATATGGAAACAGTAAATGGAATGACAACTCGCTGTAAAATTTACAACAAAATGGTACAAATGTTGGAGAGCAAAAGCGTAAGAGAAACCGTTGGACAGCACTGGAAAGATTGGGTCTGTCAGAGAGAAACACGGCTTGCTAACGCACGAAACCTAGCCAAGAATCGGGGATTAACGCGTGCAGAAGTTACCTTTTACTGCAAAGATAGTGTTCCTAGTGACGAGTTTATGGAGAGCACTCTTATCCGTATAACGGACTATGTGCCACCAAGTCTAGTCTACTCAACTCCATTTGCAGACACCTGGAGAGCGTATTGTGACTCTATGCTACACAGCTTAGTCGTGGTTGACAGGTCACGCGATGTTGGATTACTAGTTTACACATACAATGACAAGACCAAGGACATTAGTGGACAGTTTGTAGAAAAATGGTCTGACAAAGAGAACTGGTGTCTCGCAAATTTGACTCTGGGCGCAAAGTTACCCATAGACATTATCGAGGTGTGTGACCGAATTAAAACTGTTGCTAGCAAAGGAAAAGACAAAGCCAAGGATGTTTTCCTGGATATCTCTGGAGCTCGCTACTTTAAACATCGCAGTAATGCTAGTTTGTATTTTGCTACCAGACTAGTCTCCAAAGGGGGTGTTTACAGCTGGAACGACGAGAGCAAAGAAAAGAACCTACAGTTGTTGGAAAATTCTGGGTTAGTTCCACACGAACACTGTACACCTTACCTCGCCCATGTCAAAGGAAACAAGAACTGTAAGGCTGACTTAGAATTATCTAGAGCAGATGACTTAACAGTCAAATTACCCGTCACTGGTACCGGAAAACCCCGTCGAGCATCCGATAAAACACGCAGGGAACAAGTACAAAGCATTACAAAACAAGCGGCAATACAAATACAAGAATGTCGAAAACCCTTCGAAGCCGCTATTGCAGAGAAAAAAGAAAGGATAAAATTACTCGATGACTACAGCAGTATTTTCTCTGACAATGAAATCATCCAACTAAAACAGTTGTCTGTAGGATCCTATAATGTTATGGCTATGCGAGAGAAGCAAACCCAATTCGGCCAGAAATTTATCATGTTAATCGAAACAAACAAAGAACAGGGAACACTAGGTCTGTGCTATTCCAACAAACATATCGAAACCTACCTACAGGAGAACTTCTCTGACGCAAAAAAAGGAGCAGATTCGAGACCCTAGGCGTAACTATCTAACATTGTACAACAAACCGCTGGCGGTGTTAAACATAACAGGGTGGGGACGAAACCCACAAAGGCATGTCGTTGTCTTCTGTAACTTAAGATTAACACAGGAAATGGAAAAACACAGCATAAAGACCTTGCAGCAAAAACTAGCAACAGAAATAGAGGAACAGACGGCGCAAATGGAGAACATTCTCACCTGTAGATCTACCGATGTGCCGGGAACACTAAATACACTAGCGAGACAAGACATGGTTCCCTATAAACATTTAAAGAATTTGGCAGAATTACCACTTGGCTCGACCTATACTGTCTCGGCCATTGGGTATATCGAACATTATGGGCAGCAAAAACTTGTAATCAAGTTGGAAGATGGAACACTCTACCAGGCTGGAGATAATTTAGAACAGCAGAAAGAACAGTTAATGGACGGTTCTAGATTAGTAATAAGTAAAGTACGTGTCAATAATTCCACAAAAAGAAAGTTTGCTGTCTGTAAGATTGTACAACGAGGGGATTGGGCTGGTATTCTAGAGTATGAGAAAGTGCCACTTTTACCAGAAGGTTAAAAATTCAGACGTTTAGAATAGGTTATAAAAAGAAAAATCATGACGCGTGCCTGATCCCATTGTTTGGAAAACATAAAACCAAGATGAATAATGATTAAGATATCAATCAGGATATAAGCCGCAGGATCGCAGTGAATCCCTGACCCAATGGATCACAAGCTGGAGTATATCATAGGATTGTTAGTTACTGAGTATGATCAATTCGATTACTCCAGACGCTGAATGAGTACCAATTCGCTTTTGGATAAAATACTTTACTGGAGATGAAAATACTTTAGAGTGGTATTTCTAAGTTCATGTTAGAAAGAATACATAATCGTTGTATAACTATGAAATATGGTTGAATAAAACCGGGATACGTTCCGAAAACTTTATTTTCATAAACATTGCATCTTTTCTACTATCCCAAGATCATAGGTGTTCTAAAATAGAAACATGTAACCAAATCCAAAGTCGAGATAATACAGTGAGCAAAAAATAGATACAGCTTGTCCAGGATAGGGATTTCGGGAGACTCGGCTCTGGAATATTAAAAACAGCCCCTGATTGGTTCATGCGTCTGATTATGTCATAATTCGGACTATTCTAAAAATAGATGTGACCAATCCAGGAGGATGCTCAGAAGCGGCTCTGATTCCTTCTCAAGAACTATGACGTCATAATAGGGTTGTTCTAAAAAAATAGATATGACCTATCCGAAAAGGAGGTGTGACATCACTATGAAGGATGTGACGTCATTTAATGGGGCTGACGTCATTGCAAGGGTTGATCCACGATCCACCCTGATCCACCCGACGCAGAACCCCTATTCTGTATACTACTAATGTAAGTACTTCTCAATTCTCATCGAATCACAACCTGGCAAGAACCAAATCATGACGGATCGTTATATTTTTACCCACAGTAAGCGAGATCCCTGAAGTTCACGCCTCTGGTGATGTAACAGTAAAGTTTGGGGAGCGAATTCAACTCATTTGTAATTTCACGGTTACTAACCAAGGAGCGTTAATGACAACCGTCGGCAAGTTTACCTGGGCAAAAGATGGAAGGGTTGTAATCGCAAGTTACTGCCGTCCCCATTTCTCATCAATTAAACCTTTGGTTTTGAACGTAAGCCTAGCTGATGTGGGTGGTACATATTCTTGTTACTTGGAGTACCTGCTGAGAGGAATTAGAAAGAGAAACATCACGAAAACTATCATCGTAAAAGGTCAGTTCAATTACTCATATGGGTACTGATACATTGCTGTAGAAAACATCGGTATAAAAAACTTACAGCAACATGATCGTTACTGGAATTATTTCTGTAGTTCAGCCTAGATTTTTCCCTGAAAAGAAAGAAGAAAAGAATGTGAATCGGCTTGTGTGCACTGCTCAGGGAAATCCACTGGTGACCGAATGGAAAAGAAAAAATCTGCTCAACGATGACATCTGGGTCTTTGATACGAAAGGTATGAATAGATGAATGGATGGATAGATGGGATATAAGGAATGGGGGTTGGGTTGGAGTATGGATGGATAGATGAGATGGATGGATGGTGGGTAGGTTGGTGTATAGATGGCTAGATGGGATGGATGGATGGATTGATGTGGATGGATGTGGATGGATGGATGGATGGATGGGATGTGATAGGATGGGATGGATGGTGCGTCAGTGGGTTAGTGGATGGATGCGTGGGTGAATAAGTAGATATTTTTATATTCCTTTTTTTCAAGAACTCTCGGAAACGTCTGTGGAACCATAGAAAGTGTAGTTCGATAGCAACTATTACGGTTTTGGATGGAAAAATTAAACATTTTGTTTTTCTTTACCAAAAGTATAACGCATTGTTTTCTCTCGTTATCATCAGATAACTCATCCAAAGGAAAGTACGTTTTTTCTAACATGGATGGCTTCAAGGATCACACCTTGACCATCTATGACGTACAACCTAAAGACGCCGGCCAGTATTATTGCTGCATCAAGAACATCACAAGTCCCAGACCCCCCGAAGATATCAGTAACTGTCAGATCTTTGACGTCCAACCTCCAGGTCAGTATCAGTCTGTCATCGATAATCACGTGACATGGTTAATTTTGACAACTGCTTTTATCTTTATTTCCCTTTTACAAATTTACTTGGTTTTCATCTCAGGTTCTGTAGTTGGCAAAGCAAGTCTCACGTTTTCCATCATTCTCCTCGACCTGCTGCTGAATTGGTTGCTGTAATGATCACGTGACTACTCCACCAGGTCACGTGATGCCCGAGGATGGAAGTGTATCCATCATTTGACCAAAGTATTTCCTTTCAATAAGATAAAGTGCACTCGTATTCTTAGTGCTGAATTGTATAGAATGCCTTCATTGTACTAGGGTAGCATGGGTGGCCTCTCACCACTGTGGTCATGGTTCGAGCCCTGGCTCAGACTGGATCATAAGTGAGTTGAGTTTGTTTGTTGTGTTGTTCTCTCCCTTGCCATGAGGGTTTTCTACGGGATCTCCAGTTTCTTCCCTCCGTAAAAATCAACATGTGAGTTGAGTGCTGTATATTGTAAATATAGAATGTAGTGGTTGTGCGTGTGGAGGGAACCTCACGGAAGAGCCCCGCATGGGGAGTGGTGGTTGTAAAATATAATCTTTTTTATCTTACTTTATTCTGTAAACAAAATGAACATGTTTGAGTTTTCATTTGTGTACTCCAACAAAACAATAAAATGGGAAAAGATCTTAGCTTGTGTGATCTTTTAGATCGTAATACTAGTCTTTTGAAAACCATCCCTTCTCAGGTGAGCAAGCGTTACTTGGCGGGCTATATTTCAGTAGTATCGAACCGACCCAGGAATCTTGTCTCAACAGGTGATTTGCATGTGATGTGAAAGCAAAGACCACAAGATGACTCATGATATAGTCTCGAGTATAGTTTTATTAGGAATCTGTATTAAATAGTACTAATTAGCAAATGTCCGTGTATCTGATCAGCAAAACGTCTACTGTCTTGGTGGTCAACACTGAGTATCGAGCAAACAAAATCGGGGTGTGATAAAACCTTTGTTCCTGTAAACAATCAAAATGTTAAGCTTTCTCAAGGAATCATTCAAGTAGTATGCAGAATAGGGGTTCTGGGACGGGCGGATCAGGGCGGATCGCGGATCAGCCCTTGCAATGACGTCACCCTTATTAAATGACGTCATAGGATTCGAGAACCAATCAGAAGCCGTTCCGGTAGCGATTGCAACTCCGTAGCGATCTGCCAGACCCCCTTCCGGATAGATCATATCTATTTTTAGAACAGCACAAAGGTTGATGTCATAGGATATAGGAACTCCCCGATCTCCCCAAACCCCTCCAAACTTATCTTTGGGTATTTGAATAGGTCATATCTATTATTAGAATTCCCGCCCCTCAATATTCTGGGTTTATCCGATAATTTTTTTTTTCCTTAGAGGGCCGGTTGATTTCTTTTAACTTTTGTTTTCGAAAGTGGTTATCGTCTCGATCTCTTACCATCCTATTATTCTATATTTTCAATCTTAGGAATTGGCGGCCATGACTAGTAGTGTAAGATTTATCAGATTCATGATTTGATTATGATCTACGATCTATTTCTTTTTCGTCCATTTGGCTAGGGTTTCTAAAATTCTGATTTGTATTTTATGCATTTTTATTGTTCAAACAAATAGACACGCGCCATAACATCTCTTAACTATTTTCATAAGCCGATCCCAAACGTCTGAATTTTTAACCCTGATCATCTCCTGAATATAAGACCCAAATTCCTTTTCACATTAGTGTATCTGAGTCTTGTAATCATGACTACAGTATAGATCCATCAAAAAGTTTTCATATTTTTGTGGAGGTTTTCGTTTATGCTCTCTGATTTGTATAATTAGTAACACGCCAGTGGTTGTTTTAACGAAACTTGCAAAGTCTCGTTGAATAAAACCCCAATTTTGACTCCCTCCCCTCCCCCCCCCCCCCCCCCCCCCCCTCCTCCCAACCGGATGAAACGCCCATCGAGATCTTTACCATCGAAAAACTGTTCTTCCTCAAACATTGAGAAATCAAGATCATGACATGCTCAAAATTCAGCTTTTTGATTTATATTGGATTGCCGGTTCTGAGCGGTTTTTGATCGGTCGACTGCTATAGTAGTACACTCATGTACTTAGAAGTACATATCTTTATGTTTTTTGCCCTCTTATTTCATGTCTCCCGATACTGTGATTTATCAAACACCGGATTTTTTAAATAAACTTTTTATTATCATATCTAAACGAATTCGATGTACAATTCAACGATGCTGTGGTTTTGAGCAAAAGAAATGGTTTGATTAAGAAAACCACTCATCCAATCGACTATTAAAATAAATAAAACTTATGATTGGTCTAAGTACAGAACAAACTTTTTCCAGACCCGGTCAGAGCTGTAATATTAAACTACTAGCGGTATCATTATAAATTGTTTCATGCTATTCTCAAAACGGGTCCGAAATTGTTCGAATTTGATTGTTAGTAAATATTTGTTCAATAGAAACACCCGTCACTGAAAGAATAGAGGACTCGGTTCTGCATAATTGCCTGATCAATCACGCGAATCACCTACTAGATATCAAGACCACGATCTACTCTTTCTCAGTTTTACAAAACAAACCGTCCATCCAAGTTGAAAAAAAAATTAGTGCAAATTTCTTATTCACTAATGAGTTGAGCCAGGTGTGGACTTTCAGGCCAGGTACATGCCAATAGCCGATAGCTTGATAGCTGATAGCCTAGCTCTATATATAGTGTAGATCTAGTGTAGAATCTAGTGTAGAATCTAGTGTAGAATCTAGTGTAGAATCTAGTGTAGAATCTAGTGTAGAATCTAGTGTAGAATCTAGTGTAGAATCTAGTGTAGAATCTAGTGTAGAATCTAGTGTAGAGTCTAGTGTAATATCATATCTAGTGTAGAATCTAGTGTAGAATCTAGTGTAGAATCTAGTGTAGAATCATATCTAGTGTAGAATCTAGTGTAGAATCTAGTGTAGAATCTAGTGAGAATCTAGTGTAGAATCTAGTGTAGAATCTAGTGTAGAATCTAGTGTAGAATCTAGTGTAGAATCTAGTGTAGAATCTAGTGTAGAACTCTAGTGTAGAATCTAGTGTCCAATCTAGTGTAGAATCTAGTGTAGAATCTAGTGTAGAAATGTAGTGTAGAATCTAGTGTAGAATCTAGTGCAGAATCTAGTGCAGAATCGAGTGTAGAATCTAGTGTAATCTCGTGTAGAATCTAGTGTAGAATCTAGTGTAGAATCTAGTGTAGAATCTAGTGTAGAATCTAGTGTAGAATCTAGTGTAGAATCTAGTGTAGAATCTAGTGTAGAATCTAGTGTAGAATCTAGTGTAGAATCTAGTGTAGAATCTAGTGTAGAATCTAGTGTAGAATCTATGTAGATAGTGTAGAATCTAGTGTAGAATCTAGTGTAGAATCTAGTGTAGAATCTAGTGTAGAATCTAGTGTAGAATCTAGTGTAGAATCTAGTGTAGAATCTAGTGTAGATCTAGTGTAGAATCTAGTGTAGAATCTAGTGTAGAATCTAGTGTAGAATCTAGTGTAGAATCTAGTGTAGAATCTAGTGTAGAATCTAGTGTAGAATCTAGTGTAGAATCTAGTGTAGAATCTAGTGTAGAATCTAGTGTAGAATCTAGTGTAGAATCTAGTGTAGAATCTAGTGTAGAATCTAGTGTAGAATCTAGTGTAGAATCTAGTGTAGAATCTAGTGTAGAATCTAGTGTAGAATCTAGTGTAGAATCTAGTGTAGAATCTAGTGTAGAATCTAGTGTAGAATCTAGTGTAGAATCTAGTGTTAGAATCTAGTGTAGAATCTAGTGTAGAATCTAGTGTAGATCTAGTGTAGAATCTAGTTGTAGAATCTAGTGTAGAATATAAGTGAGTGTAATTAGTGTAAATGCTAGTGTAGAATGTAGTTGTTAGAATGTAGTGTAGAATGTAGTGTAGAATCTAGTGTAGAATGTAGTGTAGAAATCTAGTGTAGAATCTAGTGTAGAATCTAGTGTAGAATCTAGTGTAGAGTCTAGTGTAGAATCTAGTGTAGAATCTAGGTGTAGAATCTAGTGTAGAATGTAGTGTAGAATCTAGTGTAGAATCTAGTGTAGAGTCTAGTGTAGAATCTAGTGTAGAATCTAGTGTAGAATCTAGTGTAGAATCTAGTGTAGAATGTAGTGTAGAATCTAGTGTAGAATGTAGTGTAGAATCTAGTGTAGAATGTAGTGTAGAATCCAGTGTAGAGTCTAGTGTAGAGTCTAGTGTAGAATCTAGTGTAGAATCTAGTGTAGAATCTAGTGTAGAATCTAGTGTAGAGTCTAGTGTAGAGTCTAGTGTAGAATCTAGTGTAGAGTCTAGTGTAGAGTCTAGTGTAGAATCTAGTGTAGCTAGAATCTAGTATAGATAGTAAGCAGCCAGTTGTATAACAAATACGATGGTTCTTTCCGTTGTCATTCATTTGAACAAACCATCCCGAGAGAAAACATGTCTGTCTTACTTCGTGATAACTTTGGCTATTTACATCTTTTGACTAAATGCCCAGTGCATCAGAGAAAAGTTTTGCTTGCAACAGCCACTCCCGAACAAGTTCATTTAATGTGTGAGGTCTGTCATAATTTATTACAAGGAACAATTCCCATATCAGAAGGGCAAAAGGAAAGATTGAGACCGCACAAGGATGATTTAAGAGCAGCAGTAAGGGGGACTCGCGGAGCGCCGGCATTTGAAAAAATGACATATCGAAAAACCCCAGCCCCCCCTGGGGTTTCGGAGGTAGGTTAAAGGCCCTACAGGGGGTCTTGCGCGATCCGAGGGCAGCGCGATAAGTCCCTTACTGCTGCTAGTTGTCGAAACGATGGGTACCGCAAACGGAGGTTAAAATATTTGTCGGATATACGATGCATGAATGTAAAAAGTTTGTGAATGACTTCTGTGTGATTTGCCTAAGATTCAAAGTTAACATACCCAAGCCTCGGGGTTTCTGGTGTTGTGGTAAAAAAATGCAAATAGAAGACGACACGTCAGCACAGTGTTACGAGTGTGGTAAGAATATTCGTAATGCCGTACCAAATGCTACCAAAGAGCAATATTACGCCAATGGAGGTCGTAAGAAAACACCTTATAAGAGAATAAAATACTTTAGGGACTGGATGAGTCATATCCAAGGTTTACATCCGATATATTTAAGCGACGAAGTAAAGAAGAAAATCATAGACCATTTAGAAGAGCCAACCCCACAAAGTCTACGGAAAACGTTGAAAAAATTAAAGCTAGGGAAATATTACAAAGCTATTCCCTATCTTTTGTCTGAAATTACCGGTAGGCGTATTCCTCATGTCCCAGACATGCAAAGGGCCGAGTGGATGTTTTGTCGGCTGAATAAGGATATTCCTTATTACCCTGACGTAATTTACGAAATATTTTACAAAATTGACCCCCAGCACCCGCTGTTAGAATGGATTCCGAGAAGATGAAATGTGCAGCCGAAATCCATCTACGTTCTTTTCAAAGCAAATGTCTACTAAGCGAGTTTTCTTTGTAGCTCCTCTTTTGCCTCCTGGTAGATCTTTTTGCGAGATTCCTCGGAAAGATCTTTTACGATGGTTTTTTTATTGCCCGACTTTAACTCCCCGTATTTCTTTTCCTCCGCGAGGATCAAAGAAAACTCCACGTTGTCGATTTTATGGTCCCGCAAAGCTTGGGAGACCAAGTCGGCGATGGTGTTAGCCTTTGCTCTTGCTAGGGCTATGTGAGTGTCGTGCTTGGATATCTTACCGGACAATTGCTTTATAATGCCTGTCGTAACAGCGGAAACGATGCCGCAGACGGCTCCAACGCTGGCTAAAGGAACGCCAACGACTATTCAAGGCCCGGCGAGTGAGGTAGCAACGCCGGTGCCTGTTAACGCCACGGACATGGAGCCGGAAGTCATAGCGATTTTATGTAGTATGCTTCGGGCTCTAGCATACTTTTTCCTGACCTCCTCATAGTGCTTCGTTTGCCCTTCCAAGTAAGCCAGGATTAAATTTGCTTTATTCAAGCGGAAGTTCTCGACGTTTAATTCGTTAGGTCCCTCCTTAGGTAAATCAGGATAAAGTGGAGGTGCTGAAGGTATGACATCCATTATATATACTAATGTACAACGCTTTTGGGAATAACGTAGAGGAGCAGCCACATCACGACAACAGGGATTATGCCAACTGGAGAGCATTTAGGAAGATGTTTCCGCATGCAGACCCTAGTAAGTTCGAAAGAAGATCCGATGGGATTTACTTTAACGGCTCCAGAATGTACAGCAATGCAGACTTGGAGCAAGTAGGTGATCAGGTGCAGCAATTGACAATTGTACACCCCGTTCATAAACCACCAAAACCCGAGCATAAAGCACCCAATTTTCCTAGATACTTATTGTTAACCAAGGAGGATTACCCATTTTACGATGCTGAAGGTGGTGTAAACAACTTTGAAAAAATGGTAACGCATCTAGAGATTTTAGTGGGTAAGCAATCATTTAACGTAGTAGTAAGGAATATCTATAAGAATACGATGTTGAAGCATACGTCAGGCAAAGAGGCCAGGGAATGGTTAGCAGGACCCAACATGCGGTATTGGCCACAGCAGTTAGACTTTGCTATTTGGGCTGCCACTAAAGGTTGTGGTGTTGCCGCGGACATGTTCCACATTTCATTTATGCGGTTTCACGTTGCCTTTACGGTAAGGAGGTTGTTGAAGGAGCTTAACGTACCCCTACCAGGAGATAAGGCATTTGATCCAATGAATAACCGCTACGACTCCGCAGCCCTGGAAAGGTTAATGAATGAGTTCAAACCACAGCAAAAAGATTTTCGTTATAAGGAGGGTAAGACGCATGGGCTGGGTATAGTTTATGTTTGGGGCGCCAATGGTGAGAAGCCGGCCGACTACGGGCATCAGGAATATCCAAGTGATGAGTTAGAGTTCGGTGATATGGGTGGTGATAAGGGCAATAATTCATTAATTACTAGGATTCAAACGAACTACCCCGGCACTTGGGATCCGTTCGTGTTAATGAAAGGAAAAGGTCTAAGAAACCTAGCCAGGATTAACCGTAGCATAGAAGCATTCGTGTACTGCATCCTGGGAGCGCAGGTAAATACCCGTAACCCCATTGTTGGATCCCAAGGCGCTTCACAGGAAACGCAACAAGAATTCCTAACCCTGTTTGAGTCCGTGATAATAGAAAATGACATATCTAAATCGGTGCAGAGATATCAATTGGCGGTGCAGCAATCTAAAGTGCGACTGGATTACGCTTTGTCGCCTGGTTGTTGGTTAATGCCAAGTAATTTGGTTATTAACACCAATTCCGTTGTGGGTTATAACAACAAGCTGCAGCGAGCTACTAAGGATATGAAGTTTGGGGTGAATGACGTGAACTCTGACATGACCAAGGGCATTACTCACTTCGTAGAGAAACCAAAAAAAGAGGTAGAAAAACCATTAAAAAAGGTGTACGTGCCACCAAAGAAACCAGTAAAGAAGGTTATGCCTGCGATACGTGAGGAATATGACCATGACTTACTAAAGGCTGGCTTAGCAGCTGCAAGCATTGGTCTGAGCTATTATATATGGCGATGAATAACCCCTACGTAGCTGGAGTAGATTGTGTCTATACGACTTACACAGGCGAGAAAAAATACACCCAGGCATCTTGGGTTGATGTCACGGACATGTCCGTGAATTTGAACTACTCGGGAAAGAAGTTAATCCTTTGTAGTATTTGCATTGGTACGAGCAGCCATGCCAACGTCGGTTTCAGGTTCCTGGATGACAACGGCATACTGCAACCCATACGCGTAAAAGATAATAACAGGGCGGCCACACATTTTTCAGTAGAGCCGCCAACGACGAGCGTTGAGAATCTATCGGTTTGGACTTTTCACATGGTTGCCGATTGTCATGGGTTAGTGAAGCTGCAAATGCGCGTAGATGACACCGGGAGCGTTTGCGTAAATAGTATGGAAAATCAAAGAAATGCGGCTTTTAATCACGCCACCATTAGCACTCTTACGGTGTTAAGTATATGAACCCACATGTGAAGGAAGATTGGTTTCTTCATTACTTAGAGTATAAAAAATATACGGGTGGTGATAGTTGGCGCGACACTGGGTTGTGGGTTGAGGTAGGAGGCTTGGGATTGATTATTTGCATTATTAGCATTAATACGGGGGACAGTTGTAATGCTGGGTTTAGAATCCTAGACGAGACTAATACCCCGTTACCGCCTTATAGGATAAAAAATGATAATAGGAACCCAGCCCATTTTTCATTTGAGCCCAACACACTAAGCGTAGAAGACTTAACGCCCGCGACTTTTCATATAATAGCTAATTGTCAATATGCAAAGCTTCAAGTTCGCCCCAGCGATGCCCGCGGTGGTGGTAAATACCCCGGCATCCTCCGAATAAATGGGCAATATGAATGGAAGGACGCTGTCTATAATCATAAGGCCATTAGCACTATGACTGCCATACCGCTAGTTCCGCATTATCAAGGCGGCGCGAATACTATCTTTACTTATCCCCAGTCGAGGATGCCTCGGATGGCCGACGACGATTATAAGCCGCCAGTAATACACAAGGACAAGATCAGCCCTTCATCTTCTTCAGGAGTACCACCCCAATAGCGACGACTAATATCCAAATGTTATTCCCCACAAACTTTAGCAGTTCGCCGCCGGTCCTAAGTGTCAGGCTAAGAACACTACCAAGCAGCCCAGGAAGACCGGCTGCCATCTTTTTTCCCAAGTCCGTTAGTCCATTGCCTAATTTCTTTACGCCCGCGCCTGTAGTCTTAAGCGTGCTAAGGATAACTCCTACTACGCTCGAAATAGCGATCGCAAATGCCAGCGGCACGCCATACTTCAAAAGGGCTCTTTTTATCTTTTCCTTGGTGGTAAGCCCCAGCTCTTTCTCCAGCTTTTCCTTTTCCACCCGCAACTCCGCAAGGCGCACCTCTAGATTTTCTATTTCCTTTTGAGCTGCCTCCTTTTCTTCCTCAGGGCGTTCTTGATCTTCGATTATACCCCGCTGTCGTTCTATTTCATACTCCAAGTCTTCGATGGTTTGATCTTTCTGTTGAATTTGATCTGTTTTTTGCATTGATTTCAGACATTAACATTCGCCTTTCTACCAAGGAGTCAGACATTTCAGCCCGCAGGTTTTCCTTTTTTATGTCCAACGCCTGCAGGGTGAGGTCAAGATCCTTTTGTAATTTATTCCTTTCACGTCGAATCTCATTCCTTTGATCTACCAGATCCCTTATATCTTGCTCTTTGAATTCGACCTCCCTTTTATGCGCGTCGGCGAGCCGTTGGTTTTGCTTCATGTATTCCTCCTCCCTTTCTTCCAACGTTTCCCGCAGTGCCTCAACGGAGGCGCCAGAGCCTTTAGCCTCCTCCAAGTCTCTTTGTGCTTTATCCCTTTCGCGCAGGGCCTGATCCACCTGATTTCCTATTTCTTTCATTCTTTCATCTTGATGGGCGGACTTCTTTTCAGCATCGGCAAGTAGCTGACCTTGCTTTGCATATTCTATATCTTTTTCTCTTAACTCCCTTTGCAGATCCTCAGCACGTTTTTCCGCGTTGGTCCTTTCGGTTAAGTTGTGCAGCCTTTCTAACAGGCTTCGGGTGGCCGCTTGAAAGCCTCTTAACCTTTCCACGTTAGCCTTAACTGCACCATTTTCGTCGAAGAGGGTCTGTGGTTTTGTCCAGCGGTCTTTGTCGGGAGACCTCATGTCTTTAACGCTTATGAGGACTTTGTTTCCTTTTTCCGTGAGCCTTATCTCGTCGTCGTCAAGGTGGGGATAAAGCTCATTTAGCTCTTGCGTTGCCCACTCTACGGTTTCCCCCGCGGCCGGCTGCTCCATGTTTTCCATTTCTAAGTACTCAGGGGCGCGTTCATTAGGCTTCTTAGTTCTCCACATGTCTCTTGAGGTGGCTTTGACGCTTTTCCATCTACTACCAAACTTATCTTCTAGGGCTGCGTCGTAAACTAGGAGTCTGGTATCCGCGTCTTGGGTCCATGCGTCGAATTCTTCGTCATTAATGTCGACTTGACCTTCTTCGGTAAGGGGATCGAAATCCGTTCCTTCTACTTCCATTATATATGATAAGCTCAAAGTTAAATCCCAACGTATTACCTAAGCAGGTTGGCGGACTGAAAGCAGAACGCACCTTTCACCGGGTCACCTTACGCCCAGCAGCGCAAAGCCTGGAGAAACCTTGTACGTGGGCGTTCCCCGCCTAACGGATAACCTAGTATTGGTTCCTGGCACCTTGGCTTTAAGGTTTGACCTAGCGGTGCAGCCCAGCACTGCGGATGAAAGGATTATCGTTAACAACGTGGGTCGCAACATCGTTTCTAAGATGCGCGTAAAGTTCGCCGGGGAATCCTTGCTGGACTTAAATAGGTACGATCTGTATACCACCTATAAGGATCTATGGTTAACAGCATTTGACCGCGCGCAAAGGATAGAGCAGGGAATTGGTAGTGTTATCCTGCGTAAGGTTCGCACACCTACGAAAACGCAACCTACTGACGGCAGCGGAGAAACCGCAGTGGCAGACGCAAAGCGAATAAAGACAGCCTATGGTAGCAAGTATGTCATACCATTAGACTTTGAAGTAATCACGAATCACGGTGTGTATTACCCAAGACAGTTATCCGAACTGCAGTTTGAAGTAACTTTAGCAGATGCTAATAACATCATTGGTGGGCTAAGCACTGCACTTACCACAACGACTCCATACTCTATTACCAACTTAGAACTGCAGTACGAAACGGTATACAGTGAAGAGCTGGCCCGTAGCGCTTGCATGGAATACAGCTCCGGGAAGGCATTCCTTTACGACCACGTAGTGATGTATAAGACGTTCAGCTTCCTAGATAAGACGGACGAGGTTATCAACCAAAGCATTAACCTCCCCCGAAGAAGTCTTACGGGGCTAATGCTGGTGTTTGCCAAACCCTATGAAGCCGGTAAGCGCGACTCCGAAGCGTTCCACAACCCCAACATTACTAACGTCGGCGTGAATATCAACGGCGTTCCAAACAAGGTCTACTCGCAGGGAATAAAGCCCGCCGACGTGTACAGAGAGGCCATGCGCAAGTTTGGTGATCAGATATCCCCCGCAGAATTCTTTAATAATAAGTATGCGCTGTGGATCGATATGCGCACCATTAACGACGAAGACCTACATGGTCAGGGTCTGCGGTTGGTAAATACGCAGGATGGCATAACATTGGAGATCAAACGCACCAAGAATGCCTCCGCGCAGGATGATGACAAAATAAACTGCTACATCTTCGTCGTCTCAGACGCGCAACTGAGCGTAGAAATGAACCAACTAAAGAGTGTTGCATATTAGGGTTAAATATTTCTTAGATATACAATGCTTCGCGTATTTGAAAACAACGACACCGAACTGCAATGCATAGTGCAAGGCGACAAACTATACTTCAAAGCAAAGGAAGTGGCTTTGGCGCTGGGTTACGAGCGTCCAAAAGATGCGATTAAGGTGCATGTTCGTGATAAATACAAGGTAAAGCTTAGCGAACTTAAGGTAGAGGTGAATCGCCTCCCCCTTAATTCACAGCCTAACTCCCTGTACGTAACTGAATCCGGGTTGTATCAGTTGATATTTAGCTCTAAGCTGCCAACGGCAGAGGAGTTCCAGGATTGGGTGTTAGAGGACGTTCTCCCTACCCTTAGGAAAACAGGTAAGTATGAAAGGCGCTTCGACGGTCCAAACAAGTTAGTATTCAAAATAGAAAATGAATTTGACCTACATAAAAAGGTAGTGGACTACATCCGCAGGTTTTACCCTCAAATGCTCATAGCCCCTGGTCTAGGCGAACTGCAGGATTCAAACGGCAAACGTATAAAGTGCTGGCAGAAAGGATATCAACGCGGTCAACCCGACTTAATGATTTTAAACGCGCACACGCATTACTGTGGATTCTGCATAGAGCTAAAGACCCCAAAAGGCAACGGCAGGTTATCTGAGGATCAGCAACTGCTCTTACAGAGGTATGAAGAAAACGGCCATAAGGTGCTCATAAGCAGCGACTACGATGTCATTTGCAGGGAGATCACTGCGTATGCTGAACACCTACGAATTCCCTGCAGGTGGTGCTGTAAGGGCTTTAAAACCTCGGAGACTTTGGCAACACACTTAAAGATATTTCATAGAATATATGGACAAGGATAAATTTAACGAGTTAAAGTTCATACAAACATACTGGAGGGATTTGCAGGTGGGGGAGATTTATGAGATAAAGAATTATGTGGTCTTCGAAGACTTGGACCGCCTGCGTTTGATCTTAAAGAATAAAAAAAGAACATACACCCTTTGGGCGCCCGATAGGATAAGGTACGCCATCGAAGGGCAGGATGTTACCCATGTTATGAGTCATGGTAAAAAGGATGGCAGGTGGGTATTTGACGTGGTTAATTGGGAGCCTGAGAGTCCTCTGCATTCGTAAGGACGTCTGCTAAAGTCCGCTGCTCCGCGGAGCACCAATGCCCCACAAAGGATTCTTCCAGGAATACCTTGCCGCAATGAAGGCAGGTGTATTTTTTACGCGGTGCAGAAGTGGGCGTAATGCAGTCGGCTGGTAGTTCGCACGTAATACAGTCCATATATTGAAAGGGCGATTAGGAATCCTCCTAAGAAGGCTGCTGCGTAGGCTAGCATATACCTTTAAAGGGGGTCCTTATTTTTATTTATTATTATTAAACATCCTTAATTCATTATTCTTAATAATAATAAATAAAAATAAGAATGGGGTTTGAGACTCTTTGCACAAATCCCATTCTAAAAGGGTCTCAGAATGTTGAGTATAAGGTTGTTATATTGTTAAGGACGTTTATTTGTTAAGACAGTTGAAGATATGTTCCTCTTCTCTGATGCAACCACAACGATCGCACTCTTGCCTCCAATACTCCCTTTTAGTCCACGGAACGCCTTCGGCGCGTTCAAAAGAGGGGAAAGTACGGACTATCTTCTTATGGTAATCTATGCGATTCCTTAAGTAATCCTCTTTATGCGGGCAGCGACTCATCATATCCGCACATTGGTAGCAATCCACGCCTTCCAAGTCGTAGCTCCCAAAGAGAAACCGATAGTTGACTTCATGTGTTTTCCGATGCGTTTGTAAACGTTGACGACTGCTTAGTATCTTATTACAGAAACTACACTGTCTGCTTTCTTTACAGACGCCCCTTTTCAGGTGCTTGGAGGTGTTAGGAAATTCCTTATTACAGCCCTTGCAAAGCCCACAAATGCGTTTGTCTTGATGTTGTCGCATCTTTTGAACGGTACTGAATTCTTTACCACAATCCTTACAAACTTTACTAATTGGTTTCTTCGTGCAAACGCCACGACGAACGTGGTATTGTAGTCTTTGCTTGGTGCTGAACACCTTTTTACACGTTGAACAGTTCATTTATACTTAAGTGTACCTTAAGCACAATATAACGTATTTTTAACTTTATTGTTAACATTCTGCAGTGTCTTTTAAAACAGGTCTGCGGGAGCATACAGCTGCGTTTGAAAGACACCTAAGAATGTTAAGTATAAGGTTGTTAAATTGTTAAAGATATACACATGAGTCATTTAAAAGACACCTAAGAATGTTAAAGATAAGGTTGTTAAATTGTTACTCCTAAGAAAAAAAGATGTCTTAGAATGTTAAGTATAAGGTTGTTAAATTGTTAAAGATGTGTGCATGAGTCGTTTGAAAGACACCTCAGAATGATAAAGATAAGGTTGTTATATTGTTAAGTATGTCTGCACGTGTGCTGTTTAAAAGACACCTAAGAATATTAAGCGTATGGTTATCATATTGTTAAAGACTATTATTTCTCTTTTTAAGAAAAGAAATATCCTTATTCTTAGGTATCTTCTTAAAAAGAGAAATAATAGTCCTTAACGATATAACAACCTTATACTTAACATTCTGAAGTGTCTTTTAAACAGCACACGTGCAGCATATCCTTAACAATATGATAACCTTATCTTTAACATTCTTAGGTGTCTTTTAAAGCAGCATACACAATTTACATAGGATATCGCGCATGAGTCATTTAAAAGACACCTAAGAATGTTGAGTATAAGGTTGTTAAATTGTTAAGACTACTATTTTAAGAGATGTCTCAGAATAAGGTTTGTGTAAATCCCATTCTTAATGAAAACAGCACATCTTTAACAACCTTATACTTAACATTCTTAGGTATCTTTTTTTCTTAGGAGTAACATCCTTAACAATTTAACAACCTTATCTTTAACATTCTAAGGTATCTTTTAAACAGCACACGCACACATCCTTAACAATTTAACGACCTTATACTTAACATTCTAAGGTATCTTTTAAACAGCACACGCACACATCTTTAACAATTTAACAACCTTATACTTAACATTCTAAGGTGTCTTTTAAACGACTCATGCACATCCTTAACAATTTAACAACCATACACTTAACATTCTTAGGTATCTTTTAAACGGCTCTACAGGGGATATCGCATAAAGTCCTGCACGCTTTCTTTTGCCCAACCGGCCATCGTCAACAAGGCACCAAACCTCTCCGCGCGCTTCAGACCGCACATTTCATCATACAATTCCTGCACGCGCTCTTTTAACCGATCGATCTCCTCCCTTTGCATTTCTATGGTGTCTCTTTTATCTTTTGCGTCGCCAGCAATCCTTCTTACTGCGTCCACTGGGTCCATCGTATATATAATGGACCCGAACCATATTCCCTGCAATGCTCTGATAGTAGGACCCACCGGCTGCGGCAAAACGCAGTTCGTGGTGGAGCAGCTATTAGGACCCTTTAGATACCGCTTCGACTACATCGTGCTGCTTTGTCCCACCTATGTGAATAACCGCACCTGGGAAGGCATAGGAGTGAAAGATGACGACTTCTTCGTAGATATTTTGGACCCTAATGAGTTATCCAGCCATTTGAAGTTCTGGCACAAGCAATTCCCCAAGGACACGCAGACACTCCTTATACTGGACGACATTGCCTGTGGGGACGACGTAAAAAGACGCACTTCCGAATTAGTGAAGCTCGCTTTCAGCGGCAGACACGACAACATAAGCGTTTGGTTGCTTTCCCAGCAGCTTACCAGCGTCTCTAAGCCCTTTAGGGAAAACATAGGCTCCCTGGTCGTATTTTACACGCCCAGCAAGTCTGACCTGGAAACCATCTTAAGCGACTACGGCGGTGAGATAAGCAAGGAACAGTTACACGAATACATGCGGCATTTAAAAACGCACCAACATTCCAAGATGATCTTCTCTTTGAGGTTTCCGTATTCCATTAACATATATGGATATTGAGCAGCTCTTAGATGAAGTCCCCACACAGCTAGATGAAAGTAACCTTAAGGAACAACTTAACGTCCTTGTGTCTTCTGGGAAGTGTAAAGAAATGATAGGCAAGGAACTTACCCATGAGCAAGTTAATAAGTTGTCAGAAGAGGAGGTTAAGAAGTTCCATAAGAGGTACGAGGCTGCCCTTGCAAGTAAGACCACGGACGCCGTAGCAGACTCCGCCATCCGACTTGCCACCAAGCTTCTCGGACTTGCGCTGCCCATAGACGACGTGGAGCAACTGCGGAAGGACATAAGCGAGGACTATGTCATCGCTCAAGAACTTAAGATAACCTGCGGCTGGTTGTCTTTGAAGTGCGGTAAGTTAATGGCAGTCGCCTCTGTGGCTTTGCACGTAGCTCAGCACGTCGACTTGAAGGAGGTACTAGGTTCCTTCGGAACATCTTGGAAGGACTTCAAGAAGGACAGAGAAGTCGAAAAGGTCTTCCAGGCAGCACTTACTGAGGTACCTGATCAAGTCGCCTCAAGTACTTACTTAAGTCACCTCAAGTACTTACTTAAGTCACCTCAAGTACTTACTTAAGTCGTCGTCAAGTACTTACTTAAGTCGTCCTTAAGTCGTCCTTAAGTCATTGTCAAGTCGTCCTTAAGTCATTGTCAAGTCGTCATCAAGTCATTGTCAAGTCCTTCAAGTCCTTAGATATAAGATGAGTGGCACCGAAGAACAACCACCCGTAGAAGATACCAAGATTACCAAGGCTAAATCTCCAGGCAGAGTTGCCGCGGGAAAGAAGCTCGCAGAGATGAATAAAAAGAACAAAGCAAAAAAAGAAGAAAAGGTAGAAGAAGAGGAATCCTTTTGGAATCCCGGCTATGTCATTGGCGCGATAGGAATTGCTATAGCAGCAGGCAGCCTCTACTTACAATGGCGGGCTACGAAGCCAAAAGTAAAGTGGGAGGCCGCAACATATCACGCGCCCGTGCAGGAACCAGCTGTTAGAAAAAGTAAGATCCCTGAAATGGAATAATAACCTTCTCGCTTTGTAATATAATGTCGACCGCGTTGTTGAAAACTGTCGAAGAAGCAGCTATTATTACTTCCATCGTTGCGGGTATTGGTTGGGTAGGTAAGAAAGTGCTCAAAGAAGACTTTACTGAAGACCCAAGCAAGAGCTTCGCTAATTTTGCTAAGATGACCGCTGCCGTAGGCGGGGCTATCATGGTAAAGGATTACCTACGAAAGGAAAAGTACCTGCCTACGGCCTAATATATAATGGCTAGCGTGGTCATAGGCGGAATTGTTGCAGCTTTAGCATTCACTGGAGCTAATTATGGTGGTCAATATTTGGATAGATTAGTTAGAGGCGACAAAAGCGGAGCCGCCGAAAGGAAGAGACACGACTTAGCGCTGGAGAAATATCAAAGGGACGTGGCAGCTTGGAATGAAAAAAGACAAGCTTACAGGGATTGGTTGGATAAGAATTACCAAGACAAGATGCAGGCGGATAAGAACTTCGAAAATACAGACTACGCCTTTAAACTTTATGCGCAGGCGCACCCCGCGGCATTAACGGGGTTGAAAAGGCCTCAATTCGAGAATTACTACCAACCGTCTAAGAAACAAAAAGACAACGAGTTGGTCTTCGTAGGAGTCGCAGGGCTGGCGGGAGGCGCGGCTTTGGCGTATCTAATATAATGATCGTCTTTTTGGAAAGCGACAAGAATAACTTTACTACTTATCTGAATCCTCCCATCCGCGCGGAAAGGGTCCGGCTGGTTAGTTGCTCTTTGTACAATTCTTGGTATAATTTAATTAATGGCTTTGTCAACGTACTTAAGACGCCCGGCAATTATCAAGGTGAAATGCTACCCGATGGACATTACACGCCAATCACCCTTGCTAAGGAGCTCGCCAAGCGCGGTTATACTCTCACCACAGGATTGCCGCACGAAATGACCCTCAAACATAATATGTCAAATTATTCAGTAACTTTTGGAAAGTCTGACCCATTGGGGTCATTATTATGTGCCTCAGGCAAGACAATTACCAACACAGCCATACCTGTGAAATGGAAAGTCGCATCCTCTTACGAAGTCTATTGCGACTTGGTCCATAGTTACAACAATGGAGAAAAGTCTTCTCTTATGTCCAAGTTTCTACCCAAAGGTAATCCATTTGACCTGGTAGAATACACCCCCATTTCTTTGGAATATGATTTGTCTAATTTGGTAAAAAGCATAAACATCACCATTAAGGTGGACGGAAAGACGGTGGATTTTAACGGACGTAAGATCAATCTTGTTTTGGAATTCATATAATGGGCCGCCTGGAGGACAAACTCAAAAGGATTTACTATGGGCCTGAGGGCTATTGGAAAGGAGCGTCGGCTATTAAGAAACTCGCGACCGCGGCCAGGGTATCAGAAGAAACGGCTAAGAACTGGCTAAGAAAACAAACCCTCTGGCAGGTTTATCTTCCCGTTCCGAAGTACATTCCCAGGCCCAGCTTTACCGTAAGTGCCCCCAATGAAGTTCATCAGGCGGATTTGCTTTTCTTACCGCACGACAAGGTGAGAAGAAAGACCTATAAATACGCTTTGACCGTAGTTGATATCGCAAGCAGATACAAAGACGCCGAACCCATAACCAGCAAGGATTCTGGGGAAGTCGCAGAAGCCCTAGGTAGGATTTATAAGCGCGTCTTGAAATGGCCTAAGCTGCTGCAAGTGGATGCGGGGACAGAGTTCATGGGCGTGGTTACCAAGACCCTGAAAGACCACGACACTAAAATTAGGAGAGCCGAAGCAGAGTACCACAGGGGTCAGAGCATTGTTGAAAGATTTAATAAGACCCTGGCTGAGCGTCTCTTTGGATACCAGTATCGGAAAGAGCTGGAAGATCCCTCCAAACGCAACAGGGAATGGACACAGCGGCTCCCCCAGGTCATTGTGGCTTTGAACAACGAGGCGGCCAGGGCTACGGGAATGAAACCCCGGGATGCCATAAAAAAGAAACACGTGGAGCACAAGTCCTACGTCAGAGGGGCGGTCGGACTGAAGGAAAAAAAGCTCCCCCGCGACATAGTGGTCCGATACCTCTATCAGCCGGGGGAACTCGAAGGTGGCAGTAAGAGAGCCACGGATCCTAACTGGTCTTTGGAAACGTATGAGATTTCGAAGTCCGTCACCAAGGAAGGGCAACCCGTGTTGTATTACCTAAATGGCCCAAGTCGCGGATTCGTCATGGAAGAGCTGCTCATAGTCCCTAAAGACTCAGAGTAGCGCTGCTCCGCGCGCCCGATTACACTCTAGGCATGTTAGTCTTACATTGCCTCTACAATGGCCGCGTTTATTATTTATACGATCCACGGAGAACTGCTGATCGTCATTTGGGTCAAACCTCCATAGTAGAGGTATGTTACATTTGGCACACCTTGCCCCTTTCTTATAGACGTCGTCCACGCATAGGTCGAACGTCATATTTTTTTCTTCGTCGTGTCTTTTGTAGCGAAGGAGTTTCTTAGCAATGTTCTCCTTTGCTATGTCCTCTGGCGTCTTATCGTAACGCAGTTGCGGACCCCAGGCTCTTTTCAACTGTTTGGCATACTCCACGCGGCTTACGGCGGTGTAGATAAGGTTGCTCCAACACAGCCGCTGGTCTATGATCCATAAGGTTTCTCTTATGGTAAGCCCTTGCGCGCTGTGGACTGTCATGCAGTAACCCAAGCGCCAATCTGGATGGGAGGTAATTCTTTCCACCTTTTCTATGGGTACCCAGGCTTTATCATGCGTTACTGCGTTCTGCAGTTGAACATTCGTGCCTGGTACCCAGACGTCTCTCCTTTGCATGCGAGTGTCGTGGGGTTTATAGCAAACGGGCACCAAATGACTAGGGAAGCGCTCTCGGTGTATATTTAACAAATCCTTTTGTATGCGCGACTGTGCTGCGCGTTTGCTGCTCAGCACCAAATCCTTTGGATGCCATGCGTAAAGGAAGTCTTCGTAAGACTTCGCTCGTACGCGTTTGCGCAGCGTCTTGCATTGGTCGGCGTCACTAAGGCCCCTTAATTCCGCTTTCAGGTTTCTTACTTGATCCTTACTGCGGTAGTCGGCGTTAATTTCCTCTGCGTGGTCTACCATTTCTTTTAACCATTCGTGGGGCATTTCTCCGGCTATTGGAGAAGGCTGGCAGGGATCTCCGGCGAATATTACTTGGCATTTTCCACGGAGGAATTCTACGAACTCCTGCAGGATTTCCAAAGGCACGGTACAAATCTCATCCCAAAGTATCACCGGAGGTATGTCGTGGATGGCTTCAGGTACCCACTTTTGGCCATTCCAGCGAAAGAAGCTGTGGTAAGTTTGAGCGTCGTGGCCCTGACTGCAGAGTTCCCTTTCCAAACGGTGCGTTGGCGTTAGCACTTTTAAGGCCGGAAAGAGTTCCAAGACGCGCGTAGTCTTACCGCTGCCTCCCGTACCGTAAAGGTAAGAGAAGCGTTGGTAAGAAATGGGGTCCTTTACGGTTGGCATGGGCCTCATTGTGGGCATTACGACGCCCCAAGTATTTTCTCCGTGATATTCTACACGTTCTCTCCATGCTTTTATCTCCTCATCTTTAACGCGCCATTGACCACTTTCCGCCAACTCATCTTCGGTGTAGAATTCTTTCATCTTCTTTAACACTTCAGGCTTTACGTACAAGGAATCCGTAGCTACGCGCGGGATGTCCTCTTTGTCAAACCGCAGTAACATCGCAAGTAGGTTAATGTGCGCATATGCGAGCATGCTGGCACGCAGATGATAATACTGCGGTCGATGGTCTTGGTAGTAACACAAAGCATTCCATTTGTGTAGTTTATCATCTACGAGATAATCCCATTTCTCCACGGATACCATTGTTCCTTCATCATGTGCACGCTTGATGAGGAAGCTTAACTCACCTTCGTCCGTTATTAGGCGTCGCTGCATATGTTTTTCACCCTCCTTAGCGCCCTGCGTGAATTTACCTATGACCACACGCGCTGTGGGGTTATGCTCCGGTAACCATTGCGTAAAGGCGCTGTGACAAAGTATGGCTTCATGCGCTGTGTATTTTAAAAGTTTACGCTCTTCAAAGAACTTCAATAGGGGTATGGGTATCCATTCTTTCTCCTGCAGGTGCTTCCCGTACCACGCATAGATTATTGGATGTAAGTCTTTTGTAAATTTCCAGCTGGTTAACCGTACGAACCCCGTTGGTGGGGCGTCGTACGGTTGACCATCCAACGCAACACGAAAGAACTGCGAATCTGGATGTCCGTAACGGTCGTAATATTCCTTACAATCCCCTAGACCTTTAAAACTTGCGGGGTAACAATGTTTCATATCCAGAGACACGTACTCGTCTTCGTCGTACTCCATGTTCCAAAGACCACCTTGGCCGTGTTCTACGCAAGCTTTGGCTATGTCTTTGAACTCCTCCGGTGTGGATTTCCACCCGTTTCTTTTCTTTGCGGCTAAGAAGTCCAAACTGCGGGAGCTAAGCACTTCGTCAGAGAAGTCTTCTCCTAAAGTCTCACAGGCGCTTTGAATGCGCAGCTGTTCCATTCCAGGACGGTATAAAGTGCCGTCTTGCGTCATAAATTGACTTCCCTCCGCGTCCATTAACCATATGGAATTCTCATGAACTAATTCTGTCAATGGAGAATTCTTATAGACCTTCGTCATGCGTGTGCGTTGTGCTGATAAATTACGATGGGAGCACCTCTGCCTCCGTATTTGTGAGTTCCGGAGTAAATAAAACCGTCGGTGATATCCTTGACGTGTATGCGCCTTTCTAACGCGGTTTCCAACTTCTTGATGTTTTCGATGGTTCCTCCGGTCCTATTCGTATTCTTTTCCCATTTCCTGATGGCTTCTCTTCTCTTTAAGGTTAATTTACCACCGCGGGAGGAATCTTCGAAGAACTCTCTAACCAGCTTCCCTACGCAGTTACCTGGATGGCGCATTGGTTTTAACTCTTTAACATCCGGCGTCTTTATCTTGTACGCACCGTAAATAACCACGGTAACCGGGTAAGCAACTTCGTAGAACAGCATATCTATTCCCTCAAGTGCTCCCGGTCGCGTGTCCTTGTTTAAAACAAACAGGTCCTTCCTGCCAGACGCCCGTATTGGATTCCTGCCCTTTTCTATCATCCACTCGCCGTCTAAATACTTTATAAACGTCAACTCCAAACGGTAGTCGCCTTCGGGCATCAAATTGATTATCCTTTCTGCTCTTTCCTCGTCCATCGTCTCGTCTGTATCTCCCTCCATAAATGTCGTGAAGGCAAAGTCGGCGTCTAAGCGGTCCAGCACCTGAGTTCTGAGCTTGCGCACAGTTTTATTTCTAATGCTTTTGATGGTATCCATCTATATGTAAAGGATATTTTAACCTCCGTTTGCGGTACCCATCGTTTCGACAACACAGCAGCAGTAAGGGACTTATCGCGCTGCCCTCGGATCGCGCAAGACCCCCTGTAGGGCCTTTAACCTACCTCCGAAACCCCAGGGGGGGCTGGGGTTTTTCGATATGTCATTTTTTCAAATGCCGGCGCTCCGCGAGTCCCCCTTACTGCTGCTTTTAAGAGAGTTAGCTCATGGATCAATACCATTTAAGGCCAAGAAAAAAAATTCTGATTCAAAAAGGCGAGGGCTTGGTGGGGGAGGTCTTGACTCCTCTAATGAGTGCTCTGAGTCTTTTACTGCTGTAAAAAACCAAGCCAAATCCCAAGAACATCATTTTACTAGTAGAGGTCATCATGAAGAGAAGAAGAGTTTCAGAAGAAGAATCTACAGAACCCGAGCTGAGCGAAGATTCCTCTAGCGAGGAGGAGCAATTTTCGAAATCGGATGAGAATGAAATTAATCGAATGGCACGACAGCTCCCTAAAAGCATACCGCGACAAAAGGCACATGATTTACTTCATAGCATGGTAGCATCCAAAGATATTTTGTATTGGAATTCCCATGGAGAAATGACTCATCAACAACGTAGAATTCCACATGAAAGAATTAATCGAGTATGCTTTGTTACCTTACAACCCAGAAGTTAACGCCCCAAGAAGGCTCAAGACTTTTACCAGTGGATTGGCAGAGCTTGATTTGGACAAGAATATTATTCGCAACAAAATACTATTGGCAGATCTGATTGCCAGGCAACCAGAAGATAACTATGATACGGATGTTAGCAATAGTGAAACTGAAAGTGACAATGATGCTGAAGAATCCCAAGAGGAACATGACAGCGAGGACTCAGAATCGATTAGTGAGGACGAAGAAGAAGAAGAAGAAGAAGAAGAAGAAGAAGAAGAAGAAGAAAGAGAGTGTCACGCTTGTCATGAACCCAAATCGTTTTTAAAGATATCAGTGGCACAATGCCCGAATTGCTGTTGGCACGAAGCGTATCACAGTCCTCAAAACGAATTGGTCGTGTGTGACGTTTGCATACACCCTTTTGTTATCAGTGCCAAAAATACAAAACAAATGTTTTATCGTTGCGAAGACTGTATTTTAATGCATACCCTTTCTTTAAAATCAAATACGCTAAAACCTCTTGTTATGACACAAAATCCTGAAGTGCGAGACGAATGATTCAATTATTTTCTGACGCAGACTCTAATGGCTTCCTATGATTGTAAAAACTTTTTATAAAGTAGAAAAATCGATTGAGAGCGATAGCCAAGTCAATACCCGACTGGCAAAATGTGTAGTTCGGAGTTTAGCTGTAGTGACTGAACTATGAAAATCAATCAAAACACTGTGTTTGTTGAGTCTTCTATTGTTTACGAACGTGGTCTTGATATCTAGTAGGTTTTTTTGACTCGCAAATTTTGCAGAACACAGTCCTCTATTGTTTCAAGTGACGGGTGTTTCTATTAAACAAATATATACTGACAATCAAAACATAATACTTAGTTAAATAATGAAAAGAGCTGTAACTAAACTTTTTTTGTATTCACAAGTATTGAGCGTTTTATGAATAAATTAAAAAAAATATTTTTGAAAAACGTGTTTGCTCTTTTTCCTTGGGCAAGTCATTTAATTGTTTGTTTTTCGATGAGTCAACTTCGTAGAACTCAATTAGGGTGAAACAAAAGCATAAAGTAAAAAGAGTCTAATCCTTTAGCATTAGGCTTTGTGACAGAAAAACTATGTTTTATGAATAATTAGATCAGAACAATTTATTAGGATCAAACTTTGACGTAAAATATAGGATGTGGTGCAATCCAGCAAACTAAGAATAGACATGTCTAAAAACACGGGGTAGTAAGAATAGCCATGACGTCACCTCTGTAAGGATCCTGAGGGGGGGGGGGGGGGGGGGGGGGGGGGGGGGTTGATCCACGATCCACCCTGATCCAGAATCCACCTGGCATAGGATTGGAACCTTACTGGAACCTCATTCAAAATGATAAACCATCGACTTGATTTTTCATGGTTTGGCTGACGTCACTTCCGTCCGTACGTCCGTCCGTCCGTCCGGGCGTGTACACAACACAGGAATCCCGCTCGATATCAAAGCAAAACTACTCACAAATGCGGATCTCAATCAGAAAAAATCGCTTTAGGACAAGTTATAGACCAAAAACAATTAAAAAAAACACTTTCATATAGTCAAAGATGGATCAAGAAGTGTTCTTCAAGAATTCAGGTATGTGTTTTTTAGCAAACAATCGTATATATATTTTTGACAAGCATTTTTCTCGACGAATCGAGAAATCAAAGACTTTCTCTCAAACATCAACATCAACCATGCGGTTGTACTCCTTATATAAAGCATCTGGGTCTAGCTTGTCTACTGCTAAGAGAGCAAGCATTATCTCAATCAAAACAAGTTCTTCAAACAGTGTCCAATGAACTGTCATGGTTCCACCAGCCTTGCTGTGAGTGAAAGCTTTACCACTTAAACCCTCAGTAGAGCTTTCATGGTGTCTTCGCTTTCTAGAGGAACAAGCAATATGTGCAGTGCCAGCAGCTGTTACCTTCCTCCCTCTAGGGTTTTCACAGTTGATGCATTGACAATTACTACTACACCCCGAAACACTCTGAAAACATTTACATCCAGTCTTATAATTGTGACAGGAAATGCTCCCCTTCTGTTTTCTCTTTGCACCCTGCCCACACCTACAGCTGATTTGTGTGTTTACACTTACAGTTTCTGCACTTTCCTGCCTTTGATCTTCTTCTTGGGGTTCAGTGCTTTGTTTGATTGCATCATAATGGCCATCAAAACTCATGTCATATGCAAGGTATAATGGATTGTCACTTATGACTCTATCTCTAGGACAAATGGGCAGAACAGGAAAGTTGAGCATTTCTGTAATTATCACAACTGGTATGTGTAATGCATTTGCTGCAGCAAGTGGCATGGAGTTGCCAAGTTCTGATGCAAAGTGTCTATCCATTAAAAATGCATTGACCTCTGTTTTGTAGTCTTGTCCTGAAGGTATAAAAGGCTCATAATCAGATGGATTTGACAGCCATTCGTCCACAAGCACATGGCGCAGTGTAACAGCCATTTGTTCAGGCGACTGTTCTGTTTGAGTACATCCAATAATTCCTAGACTTTGCATATGTGTTCTTGCCTGATTGCTTAAAGAGCCATCCAGTAACTGCTGCTGTATCATAATTGCCAAACCCACAAAAAAGCAATTTCCATCTCCAAGGACTTGATCACGTTGCATATTATTAAAGCGCAAAAAGGTGTCAATGTTCTTTTGATTTTTGGTATTGTTATTATATGTGTATTGCTTTGAAGATAACAAGCTAAGTGCATTTTTAAGGTGTACAAGGTTGAAGCACCTTACCAGAGAGCTTTCAAGCTTGAGTTTGTCAAGATGCTTTCTCAAACAGGTGAAGTTTGAAGCTTGCTGAGCAACTTTTGCAATATCTGCAGTATAATTAAGGGGGGTATTATCTTCATCATAATCTTTTTCTTCATTTTCCTCATCAGATGAATAGATACATGTATCATCACTACTACAATCTGAATGATCTGAACGTTCTTCAAGTAAATAGCTAATCAAGTTTGTAACCTCACCAGCATCTGTAAAATTATCAGAAAACTCGAATTCTGCTGCTTCTTTACTTTCTTGAGCATTGAGAGAGCCACCAAAGTGTTCCCCTGACATATATTTCTCCTCCATGTTCCCATTTGCGTAAGTTTCTACTGGGCGAACAAAACTAACACCACGTTTTCTATTACTGTTTTGCTTTGAGGTTTTCTTTTCATTCCATTTGTAAAAGAATAGACCAAGAAAAGCAAGTGCTAGTTCAAGGCCAATCCTAGAACGTTTCTTAGTCTTATTAAGAGTTTTATGCAGTACTTCATTTCGGTTTGTTCCCCCGGATGGTGGAATCCCAGATATACATCCCTTTCTGACATTAATTTTTAATTTTTCAATTTCTTTGACAGCAGAAGGTGGTAGTAATTGGATTGAATCAACCTCCACTTTGCTCCATTGTCTCATGAAGGTATCAAAGTTATTTAAAATAACTTCTGGTGAAGGAGTATACATTGTTCTTTGTTTCCCAACATCAGCAGGATCCCGAATTACTTGTCGGAATGAGAGTATCATTTCTCTTCGAAGCTCTTTAATTGGTCCATTGCAGACTTTCTTTTTAGGAATCTTCTTGACCACTCTTTGTATGGCATGAAAAACATCAAGTTTTATAGCAATGTTGGTGAAAATCTTGCTCAACTTTGCACGCCATGCACAACAATTATCCAGGAAAAAAATAGTGGGATTTTTGTCTTGCTTGTCTAATCTTTCTTTCAATAATTCCAAAACGTTTTCAATTGATGAAAACTTGGTTCCTCTGCAGAGCTTCCAACTCAGTGCAATACCCTCTTCATTAAGGACAATAAATAGTGTGTCATACAGCTTCACCCATCTTTTATTAAACCAGAAACCTATATTTGCTGAAACTTTAAAAGTATGATCGCAGCTTAACCATTTGTTTGATGTGTGTTGGCACATCCGCTTTGTATAAAGATGTTCCTTAATGAAATAGTTTCGCACAATACAAGAAGTTATCACCTTTGCTCCTGGGTGCTCAAACCTTTGTTCAAATTCTGGGAAAGAAAGGATGCATGTTGTTTGCGAATTTGCAGCAAAAAAAGCTTCTCTTCTTGACCCATACCAGTCGTAGAGTGTCTGCAGCCACAGTGCTTGGATGTCACTTATAGTCAAACCAGCATTTGCGTGAGATATGATAAATCTCTCTAAATCCTTTGTAATTCCTGTCTTATGAAATAACAAGAACGGGGGGTTTATCTTATCTTTCAACTGAGCAAGAACAGCTGGGTCGTGCGCGATAGTTTGGTGTCTTCGAGTACATACATACACTCTACTCACAAGCAGTGCATTGTTTGTTAATCCATAAAGTCGCCGTGGTTGGTCGCACGCCTTATTTCCATCCTTCCATCTTGTCGCCTTTATAGGTTGATTTCCTGCTCCAGATTCCAAACAATTAGGGCACCATAACGCAAAGGTTGCAAATACAGTTAAGGGGTCCCAAATTATTATATCATCTGCGAGAAACTCTTCAGGATTACCTGTACTGGATGTAGGACTAGGTATTGTTATTAACACGCCATGTTGAAACCACGCATTAATCTTCGAAACTCCAGAGTAATTGTCCAAAACTTGCCGTATAAAATTGCGGTTAGTCTCAGATATCGTTGTTTTCGAGGAGAAGGAAAAGACCAATATATTAAAGGCGACGAGAACAGCCAAAACTTTAGTAAAACCATACATTCTAGATCTTTTACGTAAACTAACGCAGATAGAGTAAACATACCTCAAGAACCGAGGAGCTCTGGGGACGAGATAGACTCTTCCACAGTCTCTCGCTCGTCCGTTCCGTCCCCACACTTAGAGACTGTAACGGTACAACGACCGAAAAGGACTTATGGGTCCCGAAAACTTAGACCCAGCGTGCTTTGGGAACCAAAATACTCGTACACAGTCTCTCTCGTTTTCGCCGCCACCTTGAAAATATTGAAACAAAATTGAAACAGTCTCTGGGCATGGAGACGGAACGGACGAGCGAGAGACTATGGAAGAGTCTAGAGAGTCTATGTATTGAGCATATGTCTATGTATTGAGCACTACTTTACGGAAAATTGATTCACAGATTTCTTATATATATATACATATATATATATATACACTTGATTGCAGAAAGGTCGTAGTATACATTTATAGAAATACCTAATTTATTCAGTATATTTAATGATATGCAAAACAGAAAACTTGCTTTATTTATTATTTGTTTCATTCAATGAACGTCAAAATATTTTATTTTTGTGTTTCACATCCTACAGATAATAAATCGATTGGTTTTGAGGGTTAGAAAAGCAAAATTGCAATATGCATCTCATTAGGTATTTGTATAAATGTATAAATGTATACTACAACGTTTCTGCAACCGAGTGTATATATATAAGTAGTATAGGCCGCACCGCACGGGCCGGATTTTTGCGGAGGATTTACTAATTTTGCGGAGGATTCGAGTACATTTGCGGTGGATTTAATTATGTTCTAATACGTCACGCATTACGTGTATCATATGCGGTGGATTTAATCATTTTAATCACTTATTACCATAAAATGACGGGTAGGTATTGTGAAGTTGCCATGACGACCAATTGACGCCATGAGTTTATTGTTTGACAAGTGTGGACAAGTCTTTTGTTTACCAATCCAATTTATAGAGCGCGGGGATTTTGAATTTTTAACTCCAAAACTCAACCAAGCAAGCAAGCAAGCAAGACCTAAAAAAAATTACTCTCGAGAAACGCAATGGCTACGTTATTTCAGTTAGGCTCTCGAGGATATCACGCTATCGTCAACGAATTCAAAGGACTAATGAAAATTTGCTGACTTTTGTATCCAACACAATGCACTTAATGACTCATAAACGAAAAACAATAAGACCTCACTAAGTTCTTCCTAATTAGGCAAAAATCAGCTGAAAATGATTAGTTCTGTTATCTTGTTCTATATTATATAAACAGCGTTCATTCTATTTCATACTGGACCGTAGTACAATGACTCTAAAATTTCCTAGCATTCAAGCTTATTAATGCTGTCATATCTCTTTTCCTTCAATCATTTTTTGTCACGTGATAAATAAGACACGGCATCAAAACAATTTGATGAATGCACAAATCTACAGGATACCCATATCCGATTTAGTTATTGAAAAACACAGGAAGCCCATGGCCAATTCGTATTTCCACAGGCAGCCCATCCGATTTAGTTATTGAAAACACAGGAAGCCCATGGCCAAGACCATTTGAAATACCAAAATTAATAACTGATTTTATAATAATTTTATATTTGCTTATATTTTCTATGATTGAAGATCGATGAGTCGATGAGAGGTCGATGTAAGATTACCTCCTCTTCTCCTGCTCTAAGGCTATCAATAGTTTAGCTATCAGGCTATCAATAGCTTAGCTATCAGGCTATCGATAGCCTGGCTATTAATAGCTTAGTTTCTTGGCTATCAATAGCTTAGCTATCAGCAGGCTATCAATAGCCTGGCTATCGATAGGTTAGCTATCAGGCTATCAATAGCTTAGCTTCTTGCCTATCAATAGCCTGGCTATCAATAGCTTAGTTTCTTGGCTATCAAGAGCTTAGCTATCAGTAGCCTGGCTATCGATAGCCTAGCTATCAGGCTATCAATAGCTTAACTTCTTGGCTATCAATAGCTATTAACCCCTCCTCTCCTCCTCTTCTCCTCCCTCTCCTCCTCCTCTCCTCCTCCTCTTCCTGCTCTCCTTCTCCTCCTCCTCCTCCTCCTCTCCTCCACCACCTCCTCTCCTCCTCCTCTCCTCCTCCTCTCCTCCTCCTCTCCTCCTCCTCTCCTCCTCCTCCTCTCTTCCTCCTCTCTTCCTCCTCCTCCTCCTCCTCTCCTCTCTTCCTCCTCCTCCTCCTCCTCTCCTCTAATCCTCCGCTCCTCCTCCTCTCCTCTAATCCTCCGCTCCTCCTCCTTTTCCTCCTCCTCTCCTCCTCCTCCTCTGGATGAAATAATAAACTAGAACTATGAGTGAATAAAATTTTATAGCGTGAAGCCGGGTAGCTAGGCTATTGTTAGCCGGATACTTTGATAACTAATAGCTCTAGTGTATTATTTCATCCAGAGGAGGAGGAGGAGAGGAGGAGGAGAGGAGGGTTTAATAGCTATTGATAGCCAAGAAGTGAAGCTATTGATAGCCTGATAGCTAGGCTATCGATAGCCAGGCTACTGATAGCTAAGCTCTTGATAGCCAAGAAACTAAGCTATTGATAGCTATTGAATTCGTTGACGATAGCGTGATATCCTCGAGAGCCTAACTGAAATAACGTAGCCATTGCGTTTCTCGAGAGTAAATTTTTTTAGGTGTTGCTTGCTTGCTTGCTTGGTTGAGTTTTGGAGTTAAAAATTCAAAATCCCCGCGCTCTATAAATTGGATTGGTAAACAAAAGACTTGTCCAAACTTGTCAAACAATAAACTCATGGCGTCAATTGGTCGTCATGGCAACTTCACAATACCTACCCGTCATTTTATGGTAATAAGTGATAAAAATGATTAAATCCACCGCATATGATACACTTAATGCGTGACGTATTAGAACATAATTAAATCCACCGCAAATATACTCGAATCCTCCGCAAAATTAGTAAATCCTCCGCAAAAATCCGGCCCGTGCGGTGCGGCCTATACTACTTATATATATATGTATATACAGCGATATGCAGAAATTCTGATCCAACCAAGTATATAGTATATAACTATATCGGGTGCATTATGGTAATGGCTCGTCGGATTCAAAGCGGGATTCAAAGTACCAAAGCGTTGGCTGGCGTTTTGTTTAAGATAAGTTACCTTTCAAAACAAACTCCGCTTGTTCCAACCAGAAAAAGAATTTTCACCCTGCCTAGGACTCGACAGTCGGCGTTATTTTCAATATAAACCGCTGTTTATTTTATGCAATTTTGATTAATACAAACGGCTTTAGTGAAATGATGATTAATATTCAAACTTTCACTCTCGTGAGTGAACATGTTTTGCATAATATTGCAAAGCTTTTAATAGCTTGAGCCAAAAGAGAGAGAAAGAGAAAAATAAAATAAAAAGTAACCACAAAGAATCACTAAGTTATCAGAGGAGAAGTGGAAGAATATGCCTCTCTTAAGTAAGAATAACCTCCGTTTATCTAGAAATTATATTCAGCCTGTTCATCAACTGAGATTTAACTGAGTTGATGCTCAATAACAATAACACGGTAGACTACGAATAAAGCAAAATGTCCTATCCAGAGTAGATCATGAACAATTTTTGTACCAATTTTGTCATAAGTCGTATTACCGACTGTTTTGGTTTTGCTGTCCTCGGAGTGATTGATTGTTTTAGAAGGGCACATATAAATAAGCTAAGAACGAGTTCAGAATTAAGCTCAGCTCAACCGAAACTTCCAAGAAGAGCGATTTCAGAGCTGATTTTAAACTCAACCAATTGCTAAACTTCCAATGTTTCACTTTACATCAATAAAACCGTTTACAATATGACATTTTTTCTAATAGTGTAGAGGTATTAAAAAGTGAACACATAGTTCCCGACTCTTGACTTTAGCGCTGTTCATAAACAACAATCGGTAAGCCAGCCAACGCTTTGGTACTTTATAGCTTTGAATCCCGCGAGTCTATTACCCATAATGCACCCGATATAGTTATATACTATATACTTGGTTGGATCAGAATTTCTGCATATCGCTGTATATATATATATATATATATATATATATATATGTATATATAAATGCTAAAAAAAGAAATCCCAAGTAAAACGTCTGCATCAGCCGGTAATTCTTAGTATTAGTATAGGAAATCGCACGATCTCGAGTACAATTTGGAAATTAATGGACACGAGTAATGTTTGCGAGTGCAATTAAAGAACTTTCAAAACATTACGAGTGTCTATTTATTCCAAATTGTACGAGAAGATAATTATAATTAACGCTATAATTGTACTCCTCTCGACCAATCAGAGTCGAGTAATTTTGTTGAGTGTACTATAATGGGTGTTACGCAACGTAAGACATAAGAGACGTGTTGACTGTCACTCGTTCGCTGACAAAAATGTTTGCTGGCTCAAGCATAGTGTTGTCGGGTTTTTAATACCCGATGAATCTGTTTGCTTAAATGTGAAAAATTCATTCCCTATTTAAAACAAGCCGGAAAAAGAATGGACCGTCGAGAAAGATAAAAAACCTTATGGTTTTTACTTATCAATAAGCGTTTTATGTGTTTTTAATGTCCTCATTTGATTACGATTTTGGTTCATCGAGCTAACGAGATGCTGGATTTTGAGCTTATTTTAAAACTTTCAAATATTTTTAGTTCTTCGAAAATAGTGTTTAAAAGAGATGTTCTGAGTTTTAATTTGTGAGAAGCTTGATTTCCGCCATTTTTCTTTCCAAAACCTGCCAAGATGGCTGTATTCAAAATTCATTATCTCGAAAACAAGCTTAGGACAGCCAGTTTTTCCTTTCATTTTTGAAATCAGCGTTAAATTCTCTATAAAACATCTTTCTAAGAATATTTTGTAATGATTTCTTGATAAAGTAGCTAGTCACCTTCAGACAATCTTGGCTAGAATGTATACATTACCCTGTTTAAGGCAACAAGTCCAAAAAACCTGATAACTTCTTATCATATTATCCACCTTCGAAGACCCCTAATTAAAGTTTCATAGTGCTTGATTTCTTAACTCGTTTCCTAACTCGGTTCCTAACTTGCTTCCTAACTTGCTTGTTAGTTTGTCTCTCCTGATTCTCCTATTCATTTCATTTAGGGTTTAAAATCTGTGTGTTAGTGATGCCCATGATATTGATCAGCACAGTGGATGTTTAGGATTCCATCCTCTAGTGAGCTGTGCCCTGACTTTGATTAGTCCAATGTAGTTTTGAGGTTTGATTAAATTTTAAGGCTTTTGACAGCAAAAACAAACAACCGATTGATATATGTATAAAACAAATTTACTTACTTTCAATAATAGTGACAGTGAATCCATATTCATGTTGACTACCTCCTGTGTGTCCTTGGCATTCATAACCGCCATTTATTGAATCATCGTTCATTATGACTTCATTAAAATGCAGAGTCACACGTAGCTTTCTTCCGTCACCTAGAAATATCAGCAGAGTTTATTAGACCTCTCTCTCTCTTGATGTGAGGGTTTTTGTAAAATTAGCCATGCCCTGACTTTGATAAGTCAAGTGATTGCTTTAGGGTTGTGTGAGTTAACCTTCCACTGACTTTGGTCAAACCAGAGGTTGTTTCCGTTTATGATCAAATTTAAAAGTTTTTTTCGTCCAACCGAGGTTTTTAGTGCTTTTTTCATCATTAGAATTGAACAATATTATAATTTAGGCAATCTCTTTGAGCTCATGATCACTAACCCAAGGTTTCATTTTGATAATAGATGCGTCCATCAGGTTCTTCTTCTCTCATGAGTTCAACGTCACCAAAACGACTCTTCCTCACAAATATTATCTCATCTGGATTGGAAACTGTGTCTTCCACTACGCAGGTAACTTTTGCCTTTTCCTTTTCAATAGCGTAAACATTATCTGGATACGGAGCGACTATCTTAGGAGAACCTATAGTTAAGACAGATAAGAATTATGGTGTTGGTATAAAGCCGTTGTAATAATAATCATGCTTTTGGTTTGTGGGCTACTGAAATATGAAATGTAATTTGATCTGATTGTAACTCATCATGCAAAGCCAGAATTCTATTTTTTACGATATATACGTACAGACACGTTTTAAATCATGATAAACTTTTATGAGCAGTTAAATATCTGAAATCCGTTCTCGACATTTAGAAATCCCGATAAGTTCTGTTCAAAAAACATTCTGAGCAAACGAACATACATAATTAACCCTTCATTACCTATACTTGCTCTAGACAGACAGATATAGTTATAATAAAAACACGAAAAAAAAAGGCTAGAAAAGACGTCATTGAGCCAACGTATATCTACATACAGTGCCCTGGATAGAAACGAAAATCGTGGTTGGATGTGAAATTGAAAAGACTAATAGCATGCAATCGCTTTATTATTTCCATTTTGTAGGCATTTATCTTTTGACATTCCATGCAGTATTGCTTCCAAACCTGTGGCTTCTAAAGCGATCTCAGTCAGTGTTGAATAGGGATCTCGATCCTTTACAGATCTGACACGCATATATTGATAGAGATATTCAGACTGTTGAAGAGTCGTCTGTGTTATTGCTTTTGGTTATTCATTTGATTAACACTTACCTTGAGCAGAAGAATTGAAGTACAACAATAAAAGGACGACAAAACTCTTGGTGATCCACAGGGATTCCATGACTGTGTCTTTCTTCCAAGCTGAACTGACGAATCTAGTGAATACTAGTGCTTATAGATGTTTTGCTTTTGGTAAAGCTTCAGCCACGATATGACACCCGGATGGAAAAGTCAAAACAATGAAACAAGACAACAATAAGATTCCTGCTGACATAGACGCTAGCGAAAACGTTTACGTATGCGTAGCACGTTTTCCAAGAATTTCTGAAGACTTTGAGAGATAAATAGATACAGAGATACATAGATACATAGATACATAGATACATAGATACATAGATACATAGATACATAGATACATAGATACATAGATCTGATACTAGATACATAGATACATAGATACATAGATACATACTAGATACATAGATACATAGATACATAGATACATAGATACATAGATACATACATAGATACATAGATACATAGATACATAGATACATAGATACATAGATACATAGATACATAGATACATAGTACATAGATACATAGATACATATATACATAGATACATAGATACATAGATACATAGATACATAGATACATAGATACATAGATACATAGATACATAGATACATAGATACATAGATACATAGATACATAGATACATAGATACATGATACATAGATACATAGATTACATAGATACATAGATACATAGATACATAGATACATAGATACATAGATACATAGATACATAGATACATAGATACATAGATACATAGATACATAGATACATAGATACATAGATACATAGATACATAGATACATAGATACATAGATACATAGATACATAGATACATAGATACATAGATACATAGATACATAGATACATAGATACATAGATACATAGATACATAGATACATAGATACATAGATACATAGATACATAGATACATAGATACATGATACATAGATACATAGATACATAGATACATAGATACATAGATACATAGATACATAGATACATAGATACATAGATACATAGATACATAGATACATAGATACATAGATACATAGATACATAGATACATAGATACATAGATACATAGATACATAGATACATAGATACATAGATACATAGATACATAGATACATAGATACATAGATACATAGATACATAGATACATAGATCATAGATACATAGATACATAGATACATAGATACATAGATACATAGATACATAGATACATAGATACATAGATACATAGATACATAGATACATAGATACATAGATACATAGATACATAGATACTAGATACATAGATACATAGATACATAGATACATAGATACATAGATACATAGATACATAGATACATAGTATACATAGATACATAGATACATAGATACATAGATACATAGATACATAGATACATAGATACATAGATACATAGATACATAGATACATAGATACATAGATACATAGCTACATAGATACATAGATACATAGATACATAGATACATAGATACATAGATACATAGATACATAGATACATAGATACATAGATACATAGATACATAGATAATAGCATACATAGATACATAGATACATAGATAACATAGATACATAGATCATAGATCATAGACATAGATACATAGATACATAGATACATAGAGATAACATAGATACATAGATAATACACTAGATACATAGATAGATACATATACATAGATAAACAAGATACATAGATACATACTAGATACATAGATACCATAGATACATATATACATAGTCGATACATAGATACATAGCTAATGATACATAGATACATAGATACATATATACATAGATAAATAGCTCCACGATATCATAGATACATAGATACCATAGATACCTAGATACATATACATATAGGATACATAGATACATAGAACATGCATAGATCTAGATAGAGACATACGTAGATACAATAGATACATCGTACATAGATACATAGATACATAGGATACCATAGATACATAGAATACACTAGTATAGGAAGTCCTGGGAGATAGTGGAATTTTTAAAAAGAGCATAGATACGACATAGATACATAGTAAGTACATAGTACATATCACAAGGTAGATACATAAAGTAGATAATAGATAAATAGATAATAGATAATAGATAAAAGATATAGATAAATAGATTAAATAGATAAAAGAGATAGATAGATAATAGATAAAATATAGAATAGATAATAGAGATTAAATAGATAAATAGATAAATAGATAAATAGATAATAGATAATATAGATAAATAGATAAATAGATAAATAGATAAATAAATAATAAATAATGATGAATGTTGTTATGAACTAATTACGTGTGAAAAGACACCGAGTTGGTTTTTATCGACAAGCTTTGTTAGAAAAAAAAAGTTTCATCCTAGATCACAAAGGGGTTTGATAATAGGGATGATTGAACTGTTTTCCTTATTTAAACAATTTTGTTTGTCGAACTGATTTTGTTTAGTTCGGTGTTTCTTCATAAAAGCACCATGTAAGAAAAAACGGGTTAAGAACAAGATCTATTCTTACTTGGATTATAAGAAAAAAAAAACAAACGTAAATGGAATCTAACCAACAGCAACATGTTGTCAGGGTTCAATAAGTCGGATGATTGGTTTTCTTAATTCATACAAAAACCATTTCTTTTGTTCAAAGCTACATGTGTTGATATTGAATGAACAAGTCATTTGTGCATCAAGTTTGTTTAGTGATGTTAATAAAAGTTTATAAAAAAATCTCTGCGTTTCTTGAATCTAAGTCAGTTCGGAGGTATAAACTATAAGCATCTACAGAAAGAGAAGAAAAACCATAAAGTTATGTACTTCTAAGTACATGAGTGTACTACTATAGCAGCCGACCGATCAAAAAACCGGGCAGAACCAGTGATCTAAAAACAAAACAAACAGCAATTCTTTGAGCATGTCATGATCTTGATTTCTCAAAGTTTGAGGAAGAACAGTATTTCGATGGTAAAGATCATGGTGTGTGTTTCATTTTTGGGAAACAAGTTTCCGATAAAGAAAGAGAGAAAGAGACATGGAATGATTATATGTTTACTTCAAGAAAATTTATAAGTAGACGCCAGGAGCCTTCGGTGTGTTACTAATTATACAAATCAAAGAGCAAACATTAAAATTCTCCAAAAGACTTTGAAAACTTTTTGATGGATCTACACTGTAGTCATGATTACAAGACTCAGATACATTAATGTGAAAAGGAATTCGGGTTCTATATTCAGGAGATGAGAGTTAAAAATTCAGACGTTTAGAATCGGCTTCTATAAAAAAGGAAAATCATGGCTCGTGCCTGATCCCATCGCATGAAATTAGATGAATAAGACATGAATTGGGATAACTACAGGGATGAATCTCTGACCCGGTGGAAGAATGAAATGGGTAGATTAAAGGCGATAGTTAATGGGAGTGCACTAGTCATTTCGATTACTCCAGACGCTAAATAAGTACCAAATTTGCTCTTGGTTTTTAGGAACATTATTAAATTGCCATTTCGTGACATAAATTCTGAATAAACAGAATCGAGAAAGAGTAAAAACAATTGTGTTCAATATTAACTTTACCATTTGCATATTGGAAGGCACTGATGCAAAGACAAAGAAATCAAACATCATCTCGAACAACTTAGGTGCCATATTACATGTTGAAGTGAAGCTTTAACAAACAATTCAGAGTTTTAGAAATTTGCGTAGCTAAATTTACGACAGGATTTATGAGAAGCACACAAAAGGATCAAGCTTCAGCAAGAGAATATGAAGTAAGAGAGCATATCCCTGTGACCCATGAAAGTTTCTTGAAAATCTATTTTTAGCTCCGCGCGCTAGTCTGAGCTATTTTAGCATGCGAATCTTGATTGGTCAGAGTTGTAGTGATGTCATAGGTACACAAGAGATCGGCAGTGACAAAGCAAGCTTCACGCAGTTGACAAACCAAACTTTATTCAATTTGACGAGAAAAATGTGTTTAGAGGAATTCCTTGAGAAATTCTGAAAGGTATTTGAAGGAATCCATTATAACAGCATATGTAAAAAATACTCAGCTGAGACAACATCATTCAAGCTTGTTTTTAAATCAAAACAATGGTCGCTCGATTGAGACTCAATCATTTTGGAGTTGATTGCAGTTATAGATGAGACTGTAAGTTATTCCACAATTCTCCACCTAAACTGAAATACAGTTAATATTGCTGTATCCCAAGAACACGTACTTCTGACATGAACTTCAGTGTTTTCAAAATGACAAGTTATCTAATGGATATCTAAAATGAGGGTAGATTGGACTCGTTTACGAAAGAGCCGGATTTTCGATGAACAAACTTGTTGACTTCACTGAGTCAAGAGTTTAAAAAACTTTAAACTTGAAAGAAAATTTAGCATTTACTGTTGGAATCAGTTGTTTACCAGTAAAAAGAAGAGGTTTTAAGATAGCTGAAAACAGTCAAGCTGCTCGGAATAGAAGAATTAAACATAAAGGCGACCATAAAGGCACAAATACGCCGAGCTGATAGCATCTGGCAGAAAAAATCGCAAGTAAAATGCCCTTCAATCAGGTAAAAATAATCTCTTTTTTTATTAGTTTGAATCCTCAAATACTAAGTTTGATTCACTTTTTGTACTTCGCCGATATTGTGATTGTATTTCTATTGTCTGTTTGGGACTTTAGAAGTTGAAAAGTTATGAAAAAAATACCTAAACATCGAGGCGTAGCGAAAATTCAAGATGCAAAATTTGAAAGAAAGTTCTAGTTTTAATAGTCAAACTTTTTCATTGATTCGCCTTTTCTCAATGGAAAATGTCTTTTGCATAAACTAACACACCGTATTTTGGCAAGCTAAACATATTTAATAACCGTGAAAAATCACTTCAGTGCCTCTTGTAGTTTTTTCCTCTATGAAAACAGAAAATTTTCTTCGGCACATTTCGGTGCAAATAGTTTTTCTGATTCGTGTGTGAAACAAAACACTGGTCTTGTTCATTGTCTTCTTAATTACTTTAACTTAAACTTTATTAACTATAGAAAACACTACGGTAAATGCTTTTTTGGCTGTATTCACTGTAGGTTTTTCGCTATTTTCATCGTATTTTTTTATCCCCAATACGTCTTCGCTGTTTTTAGCGCTTTTTCGTAGGTGACTGAAAACCATCCTGATTTGATCTTTTTCGATGTTCTTTTACATCAATTGTTAAGTTAATGTTTAATTCGTCCATGAAGAACACATGATAATTTAATCATTTCAACTTTTTACTAATTTTGAAGGCATTCTTCTCGTCGGGAACTTAACAATTTTCGCTCGCATGGAAGTCACTACAACTCTGAGCAGCAATAAGGGATCTCATGTTAAAAATAGCTCAGGCTTGCGCGCGCAGCTAAAAATAGATTTTCAAGAAACTTTCATGGTTACAGACCCATGTATGGGAGATGTGCTCTCTTACTTAATATTCTCTTGGCTTCAGGCAATCTGAAAGATGGCTCCAGTAGTGGGCTATTCTAAAAATAGATATGAGCTATCCAGATATTCCGAAGAAGAATCTGGGAAATGGCTCTGGGGATTCCGAAATGGTCTCTGGTCGGTTCTTACGTCTGATGATGTCATGAGCAGATGCGTGGGGTCACCTTATGGGGCTATTCTAAAAAGTATGCCTCTTAGACTGGACTATTAAAAAGTACCCTAATTCCTGACGTCATTCGGAGCAGGCCAAACTTACCCCTAATTCGGGATGACCTTATGGGAGGAGGGGTTGCTCCGGAGATGCTCCGGAGCTGGAGTGATGTAGAACCGCTATTTGTATACTACTATTAATTGTAGTTATCTTTCGTTTTAAAAGTAAAATTAACCAGGAATTCAAAGCTTAAAAAATGTCGGCCATGGAAAACTTTGTCGAAGAATCTTCCAAGAAAAAAACTAGCCCCTGGGGGGGTTGGTGGTGAGTTGTGTACAAAATTCATATTCTACGATGTAGTGCATTTTGATTCGTTTTCAGTGCATGTTTTTTTATTATGGGAGAAATTATCTTAATATTGAAAAAAAATTGAAGACTTTTTTCCGATTTTAATTTTATCTTCCACATTCATTCAAATTGGGCTCCCTGTGACTTGCGTATCGGGAGCTCCGCTTTAGGCAGTGCCTAAGTATATTTAATATGTGTTTGTTTCTAAATGGATACTAAATAGTGTTCACTTATCTTTAAAAGTAAACGTCTTTTCCAACCAACGGTCTTTCTGGTTGAATCAGCCGTACGGTATGAATATATTCAAGGCCACGTACACCAACGGTCTTAGTCTGGTTTGAATCAGCCGTACTCTCTGAGTATTTACCGCTGCACTATCCGTGCCAAGCAGCGCCGGCGTCGCTTCGTTAGCGATTACTCTCCTTTAATAAGTTAATCAAATTTACCTTCAGTACAGTGCAGTTCAGTTCAGTTCAGCTCAGGTCTATTTTACTGTACTATTTAGTATCCATTTAATACACATGTTATTTCAACTACCGTCGCTTTCCTTTACTCTAATGCATGCCCTTAGGCAATGCTTTGCAAATTTTAATTGGAGAAAATTACCAGTCATTCCTGTTAACTATTCAATGTAATACAGTAGCTATTTGCTGTAATATGGCGATGGGAGATTTAGGATATTTGACTCTCATGTTCGTAATCCATCAGTTCTCCCCCATCCTCAAGGTACTTATGTGTACTCCTTGATGTCGTTGACTTTAATGCTTTAACAAATTACTTCCAAACTGTTCATATGACAATGTAACAGGTTTATTTGAACTCAGAGGAGTGTGTATTACTGAGACATGCATACAAAGCAATGCTACTGATAATCCTTTTAATGCACCAAACTCACTGAACAGAGTGAAGTGATTGGCAAAGCTGCAGATGATAATCAGCAAAGAAACAACAGTAATATTACACATTTAAATGCCAATAATACTAATGGTATTCCTTTGAGAAGTTGCTGTTTCCCATTTATGCACGCCACACACCAAAAAACTTGGCTGGGGCTCCAAGTGCTTAGTACTTCATCAAATACACTATGGTAGCCCGAGTTCGCGCCACGAAGGAAGTCTACTCTGCATCATTAAGGCATGGCTCTCAGATGAAAACTGATTAGCTATATCATAGCCAGTTTTCTACGAATCTTCCTCAAACTTGGCAAGTTAATGTCTTTTGTGAAAAAAAGGAACCTTAAAGCCTTGGTTACCATGGAAACTAAGTCCAGTGACCACAAGGCCGCCATCTTGGATTTTTAAACAAGCCGTTTGTAAACGTACCGAAACATCTTTAAAAGTCATGAAAATGCAGATTACTATTCATATTTACAATGCCTATATGGATCTAATTGGATATCTTGGAAATTATTTTAAGTTTAATTTTTAGAATATTTTCTATTTTTTTCCAAAAAATTAAAAATATTCTAAAAATTAAACTTAATATAATTTCCAAGATATCCAATTAGATCCATATAGGTATTGCAAATATCAAAAGGAATATGGATTTTCAGGACTTTTGAAGTAGTTTCAATACGATTACAAACGAGATTTTTAAAAATCCAAGATGGCAGACTTGTGGTCACGAGACCTAGTTTCCAAGGTAACAGATATGCGGTAATTGCTTGCCTTGAAGAATTACTACTACGAGCCAAAATTTGGGAAAGATTCATAGTAAACTGTCAAAGATATGAATAAATAACTGATTTTCAATCACTTCCTCAAAAGAGCCATGCCTTAATGGTGCTGAGTAGTTTTAGAGCGTCTGACTATCAAACAGAAGGTCAAGTGTTGGAATCCCGCCTGGAGCTCGGAATTTCTTTCCGAGAAAAATTTTCTTGAAGAAAAATAATTCGCATCTTTAATAACTATCCAAGCAAAAAAATAAAAAAAAGTAAAAAAAAAAAAAAAAAGAATAACAATAAAAGCATCACATGGTAAATATGTTTATATACTGTATTCCGCTAGCGGAAGTAGCGCTGTCAAAGTTGAAAGAGATAATGAAGAATTTTTATGAATTTTTGT
>WHPX01001221.1:0-31187 GCA_011057435.1 Actinia equina
AAATTTGATAACCAAAACTTCAAACATTTACTTAAGCCATTCGGAGACTTTAAAAAAAGAAAGTTGCGTAAATATTCATTATTCGAGAAGAATTACATGGAAAGTGATGTAGAAATGTCAAGCGAGGTACGTAAAATAGCTACCAGGGAAAAACACATCACGATACGAGAAATATTCACAACGACACTGAGAAACAAAGGAGGGATGACATGAAGACTCGTTTTGAAAACCTACGGCAAGTTATCCCCAAAATCGAAAATGTAGAAAAAACACCAAAAGTACCAAATCTTGAAGCAAGCTTGGAAATATATCAACATATTTAGAACAAGAAGAACAACCCTTGAAATAATCAAGACTAGAGAAAAGGAATACAACCAAAAATTATTGAAGAGGTTACAAAATATTGTCAAAGGAAAAACGACGTCCAACCTATATAGGATAACATACAGAATTAAAATTTATATATTGTAATTATATAAACACTTACTCAAAAGCCTTTGCAATTGGTGCCGGTGTACTTGTGACGATATTTCCGGTTCGAAATGCTATATATTATGATCTAAGATAAAAAAATTGACATAAATATCCTTTTTTGAAGAAAAAGAAATAAAAATCTTCTGATAGAACTACTTTTAAATTCGGACTTGGAACTGTTCTTCACTGACGTCACAGCTCAAACTGAAAACCAATCAGAAAACAAGACGACCCGTTGCTAATACTGATCAAAGAGAGTATGAAGTACTTCATATTCTCTTGACTGAGCAAAACGAGTTCAAGTGTTTTATCAAAGTTTCGAAATGGCGAGGAGGGTTTAAAAAACTCGATCGTGAGGCCGCAGGTTTGGTCGGCTCCGCCTCGTGCAACTCTTACGCTTACCATCGTGCTTCCCCAACTATCCGCGTGCACCATCAATACGATGAGATACGCACGCTAAGCATTGACCATTGCTTAAAGATAATAGGCCGTTTCCATGATGGCGTCATTTTAATATCACTACCAAAACGCTTCGCAATTTTTCTTTCTTATTTAAATGGAGGGAATTCGGTGACTAGCCACTCCCTTTGGAGTTTAAAGATAAGAATTAAGAAGCTCAAATCTAAAAAGGACCATGGCTATATTGTGTCTTAGTATGTAACATCTACCCCCTACCCCACCGCCTTGGAACATCCTTTTGGGTCCGTCGCGTCACTTGATTAATATGTAGAGCAGTTTTCGCATGACTATGTAAAGCTAAGTGCAGCTCTCCTCCTCTCTCTCCCCCCACTACCCTTCCCCTTCCCCTTCCCAGGCCCCATCGCCCTTCCACTCTCCAAATCGCCGCTACCCAGTAAGCGTGCCGTGCCGTGACCGTGACCGTGACCGTGCCGTGACCGTGACCGTGACCGTGATGTTTCTAGAATTTTATTTAGCTAATTTTTTTCTCGCGCAATGTGATTGGCCTGGCAGTGCCGTTACCGTGGCTTGACCTTGTGTGTGCCGTTAATAGTCTATTAACTCTGATAAGGTATAAACACAGTGAAATTGACATATAGTGAGAGATTATCACATGCGTGCATAAAAATGAAAGGCAGAAAGAAAGGCAGAAAGAAAGGCAGAAAGAAAGGCAGAAAGAAAGGCAGAAAGAAAGGCAGAAAGAAAGGCAGAAAGAAAGGCAGAAAGAAAGGCAGAAAGAAGAAAGAAAGAAAGAAAGAAAGAAAGAAAGAGAGAAAGAAAGAAAGAAAGAAAGAGAGAAAGAAAGAAAGAAAGAAAGAAAGAAAGTGAGTGAGTGAGTGAGTGAGTGATACTTTATTTATACTCGAAAAAAATTCTATCAATATAAAAATTGCTTTACAAGAATGTCGAGTTAAATAAGAATACAATTTAGGACAGCTAAAAAAGTTTATGAGAGTCCAACAGAAGAAAGCTTTCTTTTAAATTCCCTTATTACTTCTAGCTGACTTAATATCTGAAAGAAAGAAAGAGAGAAAGAAAGAAAGAAAGAAAGAAAGAAAGAAAGAGGAAGAAAGAAGAAAGAAAGAAAGAAAGGCAGAAAGAAAGGCAGAAAGGAAGAAAGGAAGGAAGAAAGAAAGGCAGAAAGAAAGAGAGAAAGAAAGAAAGAAAGAAAGAAAGAAAGAAAGAAAGAGAGAGAGAAAGAAAAGAAAGAAAGAAAGAAAGAAAGAAAGAAAGAAAGAAAGAAAGAAAGAAAGGCAGAAAGAAAGAAAGAAAGAAAGAAAGAAAGGAAGGAAGAAAGAAAGGAAGGAAGAAAGAAAGAAAGAAAGAAAGGAAGGAAGAAAGGAAGGAAGGAAGGAAGGAAGGAAGGAAGGAAAAAAGTGAAAAAACCAAACCAAACCAAACCAAACCAAACCAAACCAAACCAAACCAAACCAACCAAACCAAACCAAACCAAACCAAACCAAACCAAACCAAACCAAACCAAACCAAACCAAACCAAACCAAACCAAACCAAACCAAACCAAACCAAACCAAACCAAACCAAACCAAACCAAACCAAACAAACAAAATAAAAAACAAAAAGATTGTTGGCAGTAGCTGGAAGACTGCCGTCAGAAATAAAAGAGTTAATAGTGTCTTTGACAGTTTGCTGGTAGGTAGGTGTGAGGTCAATCTTATCATTAACACTCCCCGCACCTCTCATGTTTACTTTTTACCTAAAATTCACAAACCTAATAATCCTGGCCGTCCTATTGTATCAGCTTGTAGTTGTCCCACCGAACTTATTTCTAGCTTTCTTGACTCTCTTATGTCACCTATCGTTCAGACTCTACCCACCTACATTAAAGACACTAATCACGCCCTCAGGATTTTGATGACTTTCATTTTCAAAATTCTCAATCCAAGTTTTTATTTACCATGGATGTTAAATCTTTATATACCGTCATTCCTAATGATGAAGGTCTCAATGCTCTCAAACATTTTTTGATCGTCGCACCGTTTTAGAACCTAGCACTCCTACTTTATTGCGTTTAGCTGAACTTGTTCTCATCCTTAATTGTTTTTCCTTTGGCGACCGCTTTTTTCGACAGATTAACGGTGTAGCTATGGGCACCAAAATGGGAACTAGCTATGCTAATTTATTTGTTGGTTACATCGAGCAACAGATTTTTGATCTCTATCCAGGCATTAAACCTGAACTTTTTGGTCGCTACATTGATGATTGTATTGGTGCTACTTCTTGTTCAAAACAAGACCTAGATCCTTTTATTCTCTATGTCAATTCTTTTCACCCAGCTCTTGAATTCACTTGGGACATTAGTGAAACTTCTGCCACATTTCTTGACATTTCTGTGAGTATTTCTGCTAATCATCTCAATACCACTATTCATTATAAGCCCACAGACTCTCATTCATATTTACTTTATTCCTCCTCACACCCTAAACACACTCTCAATTCTATTCCATTTTCGCAATTCTTACGTTTGCGCCGTCTTTGTAGTGACGACACTGATTTTTCTCACAAATGTCAAGAAATGCGTTCCTTTTTTCTTAATCGTGGTTACCCTATTACCATCATCGACCGTGCTATGCTTAAAGCTTCTTCCATAGATCGTAACACTGCTCTCACCCCTAAATCACACAATTCTAACCTTAACCGCATTCCATTCACTATCACTTACCATCCTATTTACTCTATCAAACCTGTCATTAATCGTAACTTCAATTTACTCAACTCTGATCCCACCACGTCCAACATTTTCAAAGAACGCCCTCTTTTTTCGTTCAAAAGGGACCGTAATTTACGCTCTTTCTTAGTTAAAGGTGTACTTCCTTCTAATAAAGAACCCGGTACTTTTCGCTGCTCTCGCAAACGTTGCTACACTTGCCCCTTTGTTGCTTCACAAACTTCTATGAAAGGTCCCAAATCCACCTTTAATATTACAGATCATTTTGATTGTACTTCTTCTAACGTCATCTACTGCATTCAATGTTCACGCTGTAACATGCTCTATGTTGGAGAAACTGGCCGCCGATTAGGTGATCGTTTTAGAGACCACCTTTACGACATTCGCAAGAAAGATTTATCTAAACCAGTTGCTCGGCACTTTAACTCTGCTAATCACTCTGAGCTTAATGCTATTGTTTTTGGTCTGTGTTTAACCCACGGCAGCAACAATCATCGTAAAACAAAAGAAATGCGCTTAATTCATTCACTTGGCACCGTTAATCCCCACGGAATGAACGAACGCTTCGCTTATAATTAAGTTATTTCTCACCTATTGTTGCTTTCGATCCTTTTGTTTTCCTTTGTTTTATGGCTTGCTTTTTTCTTATTGGTTTGTTTTCTCTCTCCTCTACTATATAAACATCTCTCTCACTCTTACTTTATATTGACTCCGACGAAGGACTAACATTCGAAACGTCAGTTCCTATTTTCACTACGGTGTAAAACTTATCAATCTACGATAACTGTTTCATTAGAAACACCGACGCAGTCCACGCTAGTGTTTACTAGCCATCATCTACATATTGTTATTTTCTGTTACTATTCAATACTAGTAAATATATTCATATATATTCATTAGCAAATCATTCAAGTAGGGTTTTCCGATTTAGCGGAATTCCGGCTGAATTGGAATTTATTGTTCGAGTTAAGTGAATGAGAACAAAACCATAAGTTTGATATGATATAAAATCAATTAAAGTAGTATTTGAATAAAAAAAGGACACACTAATACATTACATGGCTTTTTTGCGCAACGCCTTCCTTTTCCCGCAAGTCGTTTCTTTTTTTTTTTTTTTTTTTTTTTTTTTTTTGTCGAAAGATGTATTAGCACTGTTTGAAATTGAAAATATAGGACAAAGGTATGTTTGGCTAATACTGACAGTTCATTTTGATTCTTTCATACATATCGAATAACCTGCTTTGTACTCAAAGAGTAGGCCGCTAAATTTTGATTTTATTTGCTTGTTTGGTCAGCTATATCATATATATCAAATATACCTATTTCTCGTACGTTCATTCAAAATAGCTTGATCTTTATTCGATCGATTTTTCTGTTGTGCCATAAGTTGGAAAACAATAAATAAATAAATGCAATTTTAAAATGTTGTATATCTTTATGATTGTCAGTCAGAAATAATGTTTTTAGAATTTCTCCTTGTCAATGAGTTTTTTTGAGACGATAACTGTACCTTTTTTCGTCCACTAGAATTTGAAATTCCTGCAGTCAATAGCGCAGCGCAACCGTGACGTCATAAAAACGAAGACAAAGGCGAAATTCGGACAAACAAACTTACAAGTTTACTTTCAGCAGATAATTTTCACAGCCGATCGCAGTTGATCTTAGTTTACATGGGTTATTATTGTAACTTTAAGTAAAAATAATAAAATCGGTTTGTATAATCCTCGTAGTGGTTAAACAGAATGCAATGTTTGTCAGAATCTTTAAGCTATTTTTAGAATCAGTGCGCTGCGCTATTATAATATATATTGAACAATGGATTTTGAAACTTTTCAGAAAAATCGATCGAATAAAGATCAAGCTATTTTGAATGAACGTACGAGAAATAGGTATATTTGATATATATGATATAGCTGACCAAACAAGCAAATAAAATCAAAATTTAGCGGCCTACTCTTTGAGTACGAAGCAGGTTATTCGATATGTATGAAAGAATCAAAATGAACTGTCAGTATTAGCCAAACATACCTTTGTCCTATATTTTCAATTTCAAACAGTGCTAATACATCTTTCGACAAAAAAAAAAAAAAAAAAAAAAGAAACGACTTGCGGGAAAAGGAAGGCGTTGCGCAAAAAGAGTATATAAACTTTAAATAACGAATGCTTTTAATGTATTAGTGTGTTCTTTTTTATTCAAATACTACTTTAATTGATATTATCTCATATCAAACTTACATAAAATGATAATCAATTCTTATCTATCAGAATTCGGAATTTTAGGTGAAAATTCCGCTAAATCGGAAAACCCTAGTGATAATTACGGGGTATACCGGCAAACAAAGTCACCCGTGCTATTGAAGACTCAATGAATTTAACTTTTGGGGGCTTTATTGTTTTCGTTATTATCATCATATTAATGTTGCTACTGAGCTCTTTTTGCTTTGAGAGTCTATTCAATTTTTCCTCTTCACCTATCTCCCTTTTACTTTTATACTTTATTTTTAAAGTGAATAATACAGTTTTTTAAGTGCATACTTGTAATATTTAAAAACTTGAAATGATTTTAACACATATGCTAAACAATTGAGTTTTGTTTTTTGTGTGGTATCTGCAGCTGTTTCTCGCAGCTCTGACATGTTTCAGTAGTTTTTAAAATTATTCGAGATTTTCAAGCATATACTGGTTACCAAAAGTGACCTTCTTTCCAAGAGTCATCAGAGTAGCTTGCATTTTTCAATTCTCCGAGATCTTACTGACGTTTTATGGCTTATTATCCATTTCTAAGTCCAAACTTGAATGAAGTTCGACCTCTACCTGCTCCCTTTTGTTCAGTTTTGTCTGTCATTAAACAGCAACGGTCAGATTTTAATGAAGGCAAATTTAAATAAGCAAAATATTCTACAGTTTTGCAAAGTTTGTCATTAAAATTCTTTCTTCAGTCCTCTTTTTTCGGTTTAAAAAAAAAACGCAGTCAGAAAAGCTCGTGCTAGAAGGAGTTTTTATTGCTAAAACTATGATTTTTTTCTTGCATTAGCGAAATTATAGAACATTTTGTTTTTTTGTTGCACGTTGTTTCAATATGTTGGCAAGCAGGTATTATATATATTGATGATTCGAATTCCTTTTGATTCCGCTGGAAAAAAAACCAAAAAACTATTTTAGCCAAGTAAATCAACTCTGCCATCATCCGGACGCAAAGCATGACTTCAGTCCTTTCGGATGAACTTTCACCAAACTTGAAGACTTTTCATAGAAATAAACTGAAGTATGAGCCTGTGATTGTAGATTGTTTGCGGGCACTGCATGCATGGGCGGGGATAAAGCTCGCAGGTATTCTATTGAAGGGATAGTAGTGCCGGGAGGTATATACAGGTGCTGTGTTCTTCTTTAAGTAAATAACGAAATAATTACCGTAGAACCTTGCATGTAGACAACGTGCTCGTCAACTAAGAGCATTTTAAATACTCCTTTGGAGATTTATAGCAATAAGTTTGGAAGTTAAGCTCTAAAGAGTACAACTTGTATTCTTTACTGCGTACAAAGTCGTGTTTATCTGACGAATAGGGTAAAAAGAGCAATTGTTCTTTTTGTACGCTTTTTTAGCGTAGGCATTCATCTACTGACGCATAAAGGAATATTTGCATTTCTTTAAGAATATAAAGACCGGGCTTTAAAAGGACATAGGGTCATTTAAGCTACGACTAGTGCAGGGTTGTAGTACATATATGATATATTAGACACATAGACGTGTAGAGACTAGAACAACTGAACTGTGAAGAAACGCTTTTAATAATGGATTTGAAGAAAGTTACCTTACTAGGTGACTCGCCTACTTATCTTCCTGATGAAGAAGTCTTGTTCTTCCCTTGTTCAGAGAGTACGGTTTGGAACGGACTTACATTTGCAACTCCTCCTTTGTCTCCAGTTGATACAGCTTCAAGCGACAAGGAAGTCATTACACACTTATCAAGTATTCGTGACGAGCTTCCTGACGAGCTGTTTTCAAACACAAGAGCAAATAGCTACGGGAGATCTGAGTCGCCGGCTATTTTGAACGACATTATGTGGAATGAGGCCAGTCAACGAGCTAAAAGACCCGACTCCGCTATGGATATAGATGTACGTTTCCATCTTAATTCAACTCCCATAGCATTTGAACAGCCGATAGCCAACACATTTGTGGAGAGTGAGGAGTTTTTTTCATTCTCGTTACTTGAATCACACGAAGACGATGATGGCAGTGATAGACATGACGAAAACATCGCTTCAAGTCCATTCCAAGACATATCCGATTCAGGTCAGTAGTCATATCAACAAAACTTTTTTTAAGTTTAAAAAGTTAAGTTATAATTTTATTTTTGTTAATGTGATTTGCTATTTATTTATAGACAGCTTCATGCAGTTTCAGATTAATCCAAAGTTTTTCTGATGAAAAAATCAAAAAAATCATAGACTCAATGGATAAAAAATCTGCTTTCGAAAAAGCCGGTAAACGTAGACAAAAACTACAAATTAGTTTGATAGTTTTAAGGAATGGAATTTTCTCTTATATGGCTAATTTCATAATGTTCTCCATTCAATAATATTTTAAAACACAGAATACATTAAAAAATCCAAAACAATAGAAAATGTGGTATGTTTTTCGCTATTTTGAAGAAATGCTGTACACAATCAAAATTATAAATATTGGGAGTCCATTATGAGAATCAAAATAAAATATTGACACTTAATTTTCAATTTTTATCTTTTTATGAACGGCTGTCGTTTTCTCAATGAAAATATCGAATAACTTGAAATATAATTAAAGACATAATAAAGTAGTTTGTTGAATTCCTCATCTGCTATTGAGAAGTTGTTACCAAACAATTTATGCTTCACAAAACATCTGATCGCGAAGTAGGCTTTCGCACACAATTACTTTGTGGAATTAAAAAAGCATATATTGATAAGGTTATTCATTTACTAAGGCTACAATGTACAATGGAACTAACCAGCCCACCCGCTATCGTGCGGAAATTAGTATTAAGACTAAAAAAAAACAAAAAAAAAACTACAAAATAAGGTACTTTCAAGTGTAATACCAGCTTTTTTGCCATCTTTTATTCTTTCTTCCTTTCATTTTTTCTTTTTTTTTTTCTTTTTCTTTTTTTTTTCGTGCACGTTTTCTTGTTTTTTATTTTAATCGCACTTTTTTTTCCAGTTTCGTCTTTTGTTCGATCCTAGCATTTTGTTACCAAAAGTAGCTTTGTCCAACTAAAAGAAAAAGCCGTATTGATGTTATGTGAAGAGAACTGCTCATCGATTAAATTGAAAAATCGTTTTTTTTTTTTGCTACGAAATCTTAAGTTCAATGTCCATACCACATTTTCTCGTATACTGATATTATTCGAATTCGAATTTTTTAATCAGTTTTATTTTGTTTTATATGTGACCAAAAGCATCGTATAGCAGATGTCTTACTTCAATCAAAACCACTGATATGAATTGCCGGGATTTTATTATGTTTTCGAGAAGACTATGATCATTGACGGTGCGCGGATTGATTGTGTATTGGTTGTCACATCATTAAGCCGGGGACACTATTGTGTTTCGTTTAACTTCACTGCCATCAAAGCAACCAGCTAAATTGCAATTCGATGTGTGAGTTAACAGTTGTTTTAATTCTAAATAATGACGGGAATTGGAAGAGACTAGAGTGAAGGCATTTAACCCGTGAAATAGATATTAGACTAATACACATTGGTAGACCTTAATTCCATTGTTTTCTTTTGTGTCTATTTGACTATTACACGTTGACTAGTATTTTATATTTCACGGGTTAAATGCCTTCACTCTAATAATATAAATACTATTCATCCAATCAATCAATGGCCTGTTTTCCGTGTGTATGTGGGCTTGCCGGAATTGTATTTACTGGTAAACATGTGAGTATGACAGACCAGCCTACCACCAGCCAACAACTGTCTGGACACTGAAGTGCTCAGTTACCGACTGGTTTTAATTTGAATAGAATGGTTGACTCAACAAACGCAATAGAGAATCCGCATAGCAAATCATAATCAGTCACTTGATGGTATTAGGAATAATTAAGGTTAAACGACGAAATTCACATGAGCCGCATGGGGTGTTCTTTTTGCCATTAGGTTCGGATCATGTAAAGTTCAATGCAACCGTTTGACGTCAGGCTACCCTAATATATCTTTTGAGTCGGTATTCTGTAGTTTTAAGTTAGGATAACTTGTGTAGTTCAGTACGTCTCAGTTCCTTACTCGTTTTATTCATAGTAAGAGTTCTCATCTCGTTTTTTATGATTAATATCTTAGTCTTCTAACGCTCTTTTCGTTGATGTTGCTTCTCAACAGAGGAAGAAATAGATGTTGTAACCATACAGACATGTTCTAAACAAGAAAGCAAGAAATTAATACGAGGGAAGTGTATATCTACTAAACAAGATGACCCTGAACCTCTAGTAAAGAATGTCGAAACTACCCAGCTAAAACCAAAAATCATATCACAAAAAGCAAAGACAAGAAAGAAGACAGTTCGACGTCAGACAGCGACTGCGAAAACACACGAATCTCGCACAACGACTTGGAACGAAAGCGACGCAACGAGCTGCGAAATCGTTTTAATGCTCTGAGAGAAAGCGTTCCATCTTTGATGAACAACGAGAAAGCTGCAAAAATAACAATACTAAGGAAAGCATACGAACTTGTCGCAGCTGCAGAGAAAGAAGAGAAAAGATTGATCAAAGAGAAAGCCCTTGAAAGACAAAAAAATGCTGAACTTCTGAGGAAAATTGTCAAACTAACCAGAGCGAGTAAACGAAGATAACGTAAGGCCACGCAGAACTGGACTTCCTTCTGAGTGCAGGGAGTGCAGGGAAAAATTTTTATGCAAACAAGTAAGCTGAAAAAAACTGACAAGCAACGTATTTTACAGGATTTACATATGAATAAAACGTCATCAGTATTGCGACATTGCAAATAATTTTCAAGTCATATATATATATATATATTTAATTGTAAATATTATATAGCCTGAGAAAGAAAAACTAAAATTACGTCATTCTATGCATATGTTAGTCGCCAACTGCACAAGCTGAAATTTCGTCATCCTAAGAATAATGATTTTGACCAATATTATCTTGAAAGTGGAAACACACAAAATTACCCATAATCCTTATCGGCCGCAGTTTTGTTAGCTTTCTTGGTTGCTAACTGATATATGAATGTCTGTTAGATTTTTTCAATGCATTATAATAGAATCCCAAGGGAATTTTTTGTCAAACTCACATGGATGAAGCTATCATAATGAGATTTTATAAATAAGGGACATGTATATACATATAAAATATAGGTATAAATTTGCTGCTGTAAAATAAAAATCAATTGGATTTAATTTGTGTCATATTAATCTAAGCATGTGACAAGTCATGAATGAATACCGGCACGTTAAACTTCAAAGGACTAATGTCCGAAAACGTTACGGTCAGGTTTAAAATGTCTTCTCAAACTCATTAATAATTCACAAGATGTCTGAGGCCCCGTCCACACTATGCCGGATAAATTTGAATCCGAATTTTTATTTATTCGGTTAGGCCTACCGTCCAATCTAGTCCGGGCGAATCCGGAACAATTCTTCACCGAAAATGAATTTTCGAAATGGAACCAAATTTGGATTCAAATTTATCCGGCATAGTGTGGAAGGGGCCTTAGATCTTCTAACAAATTACTCCTTAATCTTCCCAAGATCAATACCGTCACCTATGGCCAGCGGGCCTACTCGTACGCAGCTGCTGAACTCTGGAACTCTATACCTGATAACATTAGAACTTCTCCATCAGTTGAAACATTTACAACTAAACTCTGATAAACTTTGATTTAGCATATAATGTATATTATTATTATTATTATTATTATTATTATTATTATTATTATTATTATTATTATTATTATTATTATTATTATTATTATTATTACTATTATTAAGCTCAGCAACCAATGGATGGGCACTTTTCGGATTACGTGGATGGGTTTTGAAACCTGATGAACCTAGTGTTTCAATAGGGTTTCCACGGCCTCGTGCTTTCAAATGTTTTCTCGTGTTTGGAAACCCTAATAAAACATTCTTACTCGTTTTTGAAATATTATTTAAAATTCTTGTTGTAGTCATCACATTCACCTGTTGTATTCATCATGCCACTGATGTTCCAACCTGTGACCACTAGTCATTCTTATTTACTTGTTGTATTCAACACACCAACACAGTCCCAACTAGTAACCACTACTCATTCTTATTCACTTGTTGTATTCAACACACCAACACAGTCCCAACTAGTAACCACTACTCATTCTTATTCACTTGTTGTATTCAACACACCAACAAAGTCCCAACTAGTAACCACTAGTCATTCTTATTCACTTGTTGTATTCATCACACCAACATAGTCCCAACTACTAACCACTAGTCATTCTTATTCACTTGTTGTATTCATCACACCAACACAGTCCCAACTAGTAACCACTATTTATTCTTATTCACTTGTTGTATTCATCACACCAACATAGTCCCAACTACTAACCACTAGTCATTCTTATTCACTTGTTGTATTCATCACACCAACACAGTCCCAACTAGTAACCACTATTTATTCTTATTCACTTGTTGTATTCAACACACCAACACAGTCCCAACTAGTAACCACTATTTATTCTTATTCACTTGTTGTATTCAACACACCAACACAGTCCCAACTAGTAACCACTATTTATTCTTATTCACTTGTTGTATTCAACACACCAACACAGTCCCAACTAGTAACCACTAGTCATTCTCATTCACATGTTGTATTCATCACACCAACACAGTCCCAACTAGTAACCACTAGTCATTCTCATTCACTTGTTGTATTCATCACACCACTGATGTCCATCTTGTGACCACTAGTCATTTTTAGTCCAAAAGGAAGTGATTTTACTTGGCCCGTGAAAAATAGTAACCATGCATAATATACATATTAGTAGTTATACAAACCTACTAATGGTAAGTCACAAACCCTGCACTCTGATTGGCTGAGGTACTAGTAGTCTATTAGTGATATACCACTAGTAGCGAAAAGTAGCGGTTTTGAAAACCAACAAACACAAAAATAATTTATTTGGATTAAATTTCAATATTTTTCGTCTCATTTATTAGACCTATTACTAGCTTTATACTAAAACAAATAGAACTTTCGCCGTCGACGTCATATGGTCTACGAGTCAATATAGCCCATTTGGACTTTGGCTATTCATGGGCTATTGACTCGTAGTCCACTCGGGCTACGGGTCTAATGGTATAATACTAGGTACTTTAAATTATGGCGCGTTTTTCGTGCCAAAATTCAAAGATTCGGTTCAATCATTCAATCCTTCAGTTCAAACATTCAATCCTTTAGTTCAATCGTTCAATCCTTCAGTTGAAACATGCAATCCTTCGGTTCAATCATTCAATCCTTCAGTTCAATCATTCAATCCTCGGTTCAATCGTTCAATCCTTCGGTTCAAACATGCAATCCTTCAGTTCAATCATTCAATCCTTCGGTTCAAACATGCAATCCTTCAGTTCAATCATTCAATCCTTCAGTTCAAACATGCAATCCTTCAGTTCAAACATGCAATCCTTCAGTTCAAACATGCAATCCTTCGGTTCAAACATGCAATCCTTCGGTTCAAACATGCAATCCTTCGGTTCAAACATGCAATCCTTCGGTTCAAACATGCAATCCTTCGGTTCAAACATGCAATCCTTCAGTTCAATCATTCAATCCTTCAGTTCAAACAATACGCTTTCAGTATTCCATGTTTTATCATTTACTTTCGAGATTGTTCGGCACAAATATCGTTGTCTTTTACTACGTCATGCTCCACTTCCGTCGTTTTTCAATTACATCGATATTCACTTCCGTCGTTCTTCACTTTATCGTAATTCGCTTTCGTTATTCGGCACTTTGGACGTTCTTTGGAGACTGGGCCGAGCACTAACAAATCATGCCGGGAGAGACGCTGGGAGACTGCCCCCTAATCCAAACTTGGGTTGCCTGTTGGTAGACTCTTCCACAGTCTCTCGCTCGTCCGTTCCGTCTCCACGCTTAGAGACTGTAACGGTACAATGACCGAAAGGACTTATGGGTCCCGAAAACTTGGACCCAGCGTGCTTTGGGAACCAAAATACTCGTCCACAGTCTCTCTCTTTTTCGCCGCCATCTTGAAAATATTGAAACGATTGAAACGTTTCAATATTTTCAAGATGGCGGCGAAAAAGAGAGAGACTGTGGACGAGTATTTTGGTTCCCAAAGCACGCTGGGTCCAAGTTTTCGGGACCCATAAGTCCTTTCGGTCATTGTACCGTTACAGTCTCTAAGCGTGGAGACGGAACGGACGAGCGAGAGACTGTGGAAGAGTCTAGCCTGTTGGTTGCCTGTGATTAGAGGTGACAACTCTCGTCGAGACGCACGTGCTTTGCTTCCAGGTTTGGACTACTCGTAGAATTCTTCACAAAGTAAGTTCTGTTAATCTTTTTTTAGCATAATGGCAAGAGAAATTATCCTATGAAATACCTTGTTTTCGTTTTATTGTAGTTTAACTTTAATTTCAATAATTATTCAACTTGATATCAAGTAACGACCTCCCATACATGCCAGACTTGGTTTGAAATCAGGCATTGTCTATCGGTTTTGTTAGGAACATACATTGTTTTTGTTGTATTGGCAACTTAATAAAACATATAATTAGAAGGACTTGTGCACAATCGATCCCTGAAAAGAGTTTGATGAGATAATAAGAAAATTAGACCAGATTTTTTAATAAATGTAGCCCATAAAGAGCAACGCGCGACGCGACTCATTGACTCCATCGCGGAAATCACCTTTACGGAAATGATTTTGTAAATTTTTGTAACCTCCAAACCTTTTATTATTTTGAATATTTATGAAACACTTTCTACCTATTCTTGTGTAGTAAATATGGTGGAAAACGCATCTGAACGATGCAAGGAACTCTTGCAGGAAGTTACAAGGTTGTGTTCCGTGATCGAGTCCAGATCTCGTAAGTATATGATTAGAGTTTTTTGCACATGAAATATGTATTACCTAGAGGTTGCGTGCATGCTTTCTACGCATGAAATTTACACGCGCGCGCTCATCTTAATGACGTCATTTGAATGTTTTGACGGGCAAAACATTAAGAAGGCACGCTTTTCGCTTCTTCAAACTCTTATAGCTCTTAAACAAAGGCCGTGACACCCCTTTTTTATTTGGGATTTTTAAAGTGCTCTATGATATTCAACTTTACAGAAAAAAAATCAAAAATCTGACGAGGGATTCTTATTGAAATCACTTATTTTGTTAATATTTGGACATTGTATGACATTCTATTTGAAATGCCCCATAATATTAAACTTTAACTTAAAAAGGATAACAATGGGATGATATGACCTTTTCAGGATTACACAATATTTCAATGCTGGCTGCAACATTATGATTGTTATCACCATAACATTTTATATTCCTAATAATTGTTTACTAGAATGTTTTCAAACCAGAGACAATTATAATAGCTGTATTTTATGCATCTGCTATTCTAATTTATATACATCAGGTATCAAAATGCATTGTCATTACATTGACACTAGATGAAACTATTCTGGTTATCAATTGTGCTAAATTTTTTTGTTAAATAACTTGACCCGCAATGATGAATTCTTTATCACATTCATGGTCCTGACTTGTCACCAGTCGTCCATCATGCTCTCTGATATGACTGGTGAAAAGTCAGCTTATAATCATTAAACCCTTGCTTATCACCAGTGCCATTTTAACTAATTTTTATGCAAGACAGGGATATCATCTAAGGTCCTGGTTAGATTGATCATTGCTAAATTGATTACTAAGCATGCCTGCTTACAGTTTGACAATAATTATTATTTTTAACGGTATTTATTAAAAAAATGTATTTTTATACCCCATGCATAGGAAGCACAAGACTTTGGGGGCCCAAGGAAAGAATTTTTTCGCTTATGCTTGGCAAAAATAAAAGAAACTTATTTTGATAATGGACTAAGAGAGCTAATGAGAGACAAGTATACCACAGTTGGAGTTATACTTGGAAGGTACCAACCATATTTATCCGTTCCAAAGAAATTGGGACTTGCTAAATGCAACAAAAAAAAGGCTGCATACTGATCCAACCCCCCCCCCCAAACACACACACACACATTGTTTTGCCCAATGAAGTTCATCCACCCTTATTTTCTACTAAAGTTCGCTTAAGCATTAAATAAATACACTGTTTCGTGACAATCCCATTAAAAGAATTGATAACTGGAAGACAAAGATATATTAAGAAATTCACAAATACAAATCATTGTATCAAATTGTAGCTCTGAATAAAATCTTTGTTAAAGACTCTATACCAAGGCGACTGAAATAAATAAAACATTGTGAATGACTACAAACCTTAGACGCGAACAAGTTATTTAGTTTGTGACATCAAAAGTGCAAATTACTCACCCGTCATGTTAAGCCAGCAAGCAACTGGTAAGATTTTTGAAACAAATCTTTGTTCTCAATATTTTTTATTTTTACACATAATTTTTGTTTGTTCATGTAATATTAACTGACACAGTATTAAATCAAGGCAGGCGAACTTCATTGTGCAACACAATGCCTGGGCAAAATAATCTTAACCATGAATTCATAGGATTACAAATACTGTATAACCACTGTTGATATTATTGTCAGTTGAGAATTTTCACTTTTAGATCTATAAAATCTTATGCCATGAAAGACGCATAGGAAGAGAAGTAAACAAAATTAAAATGTCCACAAAGTATTGCTAAAGTTTGGGCAGAGAAAAATTCTCAATTTTCATAGTAACGTCATGTTATCATTATTTTTATGATTATTGTTTAGAGTGTTGGCTATGATACTTTCTTTAATTTTTTGAAGGTCTTAGCATAATTCAAAATGGGCCTTTGCCAAGGTTCCTAACCTCGAGATCCTTGAAGAAGTTTTTGGGAATGAAAACCTGGGTCCTTGCCTACAAGAACTGCAAGATGGCCTAAAGAAGACTGGTATCCACCAGGTAACTTTAGGGATATTTGCACTTTTCAATTTCATTCAACATTTCTAGTCTATTGATGTCATGTATATGTTACCAAGTCATGTAATCATTTAAACAAAAATATTAAGAAGTCATTATTCTACCCCTGGTTTTTATAAATTTGATGTGATATTACATGAAGAATTTTTTGCATCTCTTACTGAAGGAAAAAAAGAAGTACTAAAAATACTTTCTTGGATCCCCTTGTTACACATATAGTTGTAATAAATCAAGTTATTGAAAAATTAGCCATTTGTCCATGTGCTTAAAGAAATTCTGGCCAGGAAAGCCTTTCTATTCATTCTATGACATTCTTTGTTGTTGTTTTTTAGGTTGGGAGTCAATTACCACTTTTCTTACGTATTCTTAAACCAGGTCCCCCAAGCATTTTAACTGTAAGGAAATTGATTAGCCTACTGGAACCCCTATTCAGTGAGTCAGGGTCAAATAGAAGGGCACAGGAAAATGCTGTTTATGGTCAGTTTGTCAAGTATTTGAGAGAAGCTGCAAGTAAGTGACTGCTATGAAATAAAAATTCTGTTCATATGTAGTCGTAGAGCTATGTAACCTTCCTGTTATGCTATTTGGTATCTAAGTAGATTAATAAGCTTGGTATTTCAAACTGGTTCACATTTAAAAACCAAAAATGATGATATTTGTTCTTAATTTTCTCTTTAATGTATACAAACGTTTCCTTTAGTACTGAATAACTAGGACATGTATTTTAAGTATGAAGTCAGTCAGCCTCAACCCTGATGACATTTTTGTCCTTCACTTCCAAAATCCTTTTTGGTAGCTTCATTTATATATAGATATTTTCAAAGGCATTTCAAGATGTGAATGTGAAAAAACTTTGAAGAGGATTGAGGTAGTTGAAGTATGGAATGTCATTAGGGTAAGGGGGTCTATGGATAAGATAGAATTTTTTTTCAGAGCTTACATTAATTTTTACAATTATGCTGAATTTATAAGGCTTTAAAGAATGATTGGTTAAAAGCCAGTTTAATTTCATGTCTATTGTTAAACAGTATGCATTACATTATTAGATAGATAGATAGATGCTTTATTTAGACACGGTAGATTCTTTTATAATTTTTTTAGATGTTTTCCCTTTTTTCATTTTTTTAGGTGGAAGAAGAAATGGTGTGACCCTGGCACATATCCTTAGGTTTAAAACTGGAGCTGACGAGGAGCCAGTCTTGGGTTTCATAATTAAACCAAGCATATCATTTTTTGAGGCTGTGACATCGTTCCTTCCAACAGCAAATACGTGCATATCATGTCTAAAGCTCCCCCGACCATCTCTTGCCCTGCCTTTGCCACCGACAACAAAGTTATTTGATTTGTATGATCTCGCTTTTTCTAATGCTTATTTCGGGAATGTTTAAATGCTTGTTTTGGAAATGATTGGAAAACTGCAATGATTTTTAATTGCCATTATGATCAAATTTTATAGTCATGGCAGTCTTTAAATTATGACATGGGCAATTCAAAATAAAATGATTTACAAAAGCTGAAGATGATTAGTTAATTTGCTTTGGTGGCCCTGATTGACGTAGTTACACTTTCAGAGAACAATAAAATTAATATTCAGAAGTTGAATTAATAATTAATTAATAATTGTAATTGTTAGCTCACTTGACTCAAGTGGGCAATGGTCTTTAGGAAAATGTCAATCCCATAGTTGCTACTGTGACATAAAGGGTTAATTGTAGCTTCCAATGCATGAACATTTTCAGTACTTAACTGAAATGTTGATTCAGGCAATGTCACGGTTTCCTGGTTGTCAATATTGTCCTCTTCTTCTACTGACAAAGGACCATCATATTCAATGCCATAATCTTGAAAGTTTTCCTGAAATATTAATCATGAAATGTTAATGTTAAATTTGTGACCTACATGCACCTTCTTAATTACTAATGTTGTAAGGGCGAATCCAGCCATATAAGATTATTTTAGGCGCCCATGAAATGTGGGTGCAAAGGGAGTAAACGAGGCTGGAAAAGGGGGGGCTACAGCCCCACTTTGCCCCTCCCTTGATCTGCCCTTGTGTTGGACACTGCAGCATCCAAAATAAAATACTACTAGGGAAAATTATGAAAGTTGTTTCTTACCCCATACATTTCCTTGGAAACCTCTAAATCTGACTGAGCATTGTTCAGCATCCCCATGACCCATAACTGCATTGGTCTTTTGTTCTGGGCAGAGGATAAACTGGGTGCACCATCCATCAACAAATTCAGATAGTTCTTTATTAATTCGTGGCACAAACACATAATGTAATGCAAACATGTCTAATTCATTTGTGATATCCAATACACCACAATCTTCAAGATGGTAGAAGAGTTGATAGAAGATGGAGGTCTTCTGAAAGAAGAGATCTCTCCAAAGTCTTTCTATTCTTTGATTGTGTACACTTTTACCCACAATCGTACTTCCCAGTCCAGGGCCACGGTTTGGGTGTGACAACATGTACATTGACACATCATAATTTTCTCCACCCTTATCTGAACGTACACGTGATGGCAAACCATATTTTGCGACAGCTTGAAGAAAACAGGCTAATACAGTTGATGCTCTGTTATTTGTGGCACAGCTAAGGAAGACTGGGATGCGTGAAAATCCATCAATGCCACCATGAATCACTATCCTCCATCTGTTGGAAACAAACAATCGAAGACTGATACTCAACTTGCAAATCATAACACTACTGAAATGTTAAGCCTTCCAATATTCACTTATAGACTGACAGTTTTAATTGTTTTGTCATATAACAACTGGTTGGACTATGTGGGGTCTGGCAATTAAACCAATAGACCCTTTCAGTTGCATTACAATGTTTTATCGTTTCAGATCACGTCATTCCCAAGAGTATCATTTCTTTGTTTAGCAGTTGCAATCCCTTTTTACATGTGAAGATACATGAATATCCATGGACACAACTTAAACAAAGAACCATATTCTCTAGGGAATGACATGAGGTCTGAAACGATAAAACATTGTAATGCAACTGAAAGGGTCTATTCTTAGGTATTTTTGATATAAAAATGACTCTTGTGGACTCTAAGCAGTCTTTCTATTTCCCTCGGTTACTGTCTGTCTTGTGTTTTCTAATGAGTTGAATGTTCCCACTTTCTTACCTGATAAGCTTGTGGTTACCATCAATGTGCCATAATGCATTTGGGCCACTGACAGTATAGACTCTTCTTTTGATAATCTTTCTCCACCTTTCCACAGTTCCTTCTGGATCAAGGAAACGCATTATACTTCGTAGTCGTTGCTGCTGTATCATGATTCCTTTCGCCCTTAAGCAACCTTGCATTATCCTGTATCCACTTCTTGGCCATGTAACTCTTATATCTCTGATAATGGTACAAAGGTCATCATCAGATATATCACTAAACGGCCTAGAAGACGCATTCGGCGTCTGATTGTTCGCACAGACACAGAAAGCATAGTTGCAATGTCTGTGCAATTGAACCTCTTCTCAAGTAGGTATTCCAATTGTTCTTGAGTTATTTCGAACTTAGGCCTTCCAGGTTCGCCAGTACGTTTTTGTTGTGTCTGGTACCCTGCTCCGGAAGATATATCTCTTGTTTCACAAATAAATTTGAAGATCTTCTTTAGATTCAAAATGATATTGTGGATAGGCTCATCTTCTTCGGAACCAGAAATATAAATGCTGTGCTGATACAACATATCAATCTGATATTTCAGATAGTCCTCATTGTCATGGTCAGGTCCACTGCCATTATCCACAAATCTTTCCAACTCCTTTGCCAAAGACTTAGCACGATTCAAAATCTGTTGTACGGCCATCTTGACAGAGCATCTCTTCGATGAATTTGTAAGTAAAAACAAGGTGTATTTGAGCAATATCGAGCAAACAATATAATAAGTAACGTATTCGAAACAATCATCAAAACAATCTGCAATCTCGTACCCAGACCCTACTCATTCAATTAGTAGGTTCTGTACCCGTCTCTCCCGGCATGATTTGTTAGTGCTCGGCCCAGTCTCCAAAGAACGTCCAAAGTGCCGAATAACGAAAGCGAATTACGATAAAGTGAAGAACGACGGAAGTGAATATCGATGTAATTGAAAAACGACGGAAGTGGAGCATGACGTAGTAAAAGACAACGATATTTGTGCCGAACAATCTCGAAAGTAAATGATAAAACATGGAATACTGAAAGCGTATTGTTTGAACTGAAGGATTGAATGTTTGAACTGAAGGATTGCATGTTTGAACCGAAAAATTGCATGTTTGAACTGAAGGATTGCATGTTTGAACTGAAGGATTGCATGTTTGAACTGAAGGATTGCATGTTTGAACTGAAGGATTGAATGATTGAACTGAAGGATTGCATGTTTGGACTGAAGGATTGAATGATTGAACTGAAGGATTGCATGTTTGGACTGAAGGATTGAACGATTGAACCGATGATTGAATGATTGAACTGAAGGATTGAATGATTGAACCGAATCTTTGAATTTTGGCACGAAAAACGCGCCATATTAAATGAGTCTGTGGTCTTCAAAAACAGCGGTATTCATTGAATTCGAATGCGAAACTGGCGTATTCCATGATTTTCTTTTGCTTTACTTGATTATTAGTAACAGACAGGTACAGTTTTATGGACCAAATAAAATGCTATATATATTTCCATACTGGCCTGTTGTTTGTTTATGGATATTTTTGTTTATTTAATGGTTTACTCTACGAAGCTCATGTACTAAGCTGAACAGCCTGGCACATCTAGCTTACGTTAATTGTTTCACACGTTCTTGGCGATTCATTCAGACCATTCCATTCCTTCACTTTGTGCGGCTCGATCGATCTGTCAAACAAGAACAACGGCACTCATGGTGGCAAGGGTACGGTGCACGTGTTCCGTTATCATGTTTGCCGGGTACCTGTAACTATTCAATCGTTACTGTTCCAGTTTGTATAAATGGCTTCCTTCACCACAGGGTTACCACCGTGATCATTGGCTTGAGGTACATTGACGTCATGTTGGTTGACGATAATAAAGCATTCCTCATTCCTCATTTTGTTAGATCAACCAGCATGTGGCTGTTTCATTGTTTGTTATATCTCAAGGGATTTTGAGTCATGTGAAGAAACAGTGGATTCCACCGAGTGGCTCTTTTTCCACTGGACTCCAATTGAAATTTAGAAGTTTTTTTTACGAAGGGAGGAAATTAAGCCGGAAAACCCTCGAAGCACAGGAGAGAACCAACAAACAATGCAACTCTACTCACATACGACACCGAGCTCGGCGGGACTCGAATTCGGGTCGCATTCACCGCTACGCCACCCATGCTTCCCAATAAACTGTTATACTGCTAACACTACAACTAATTAGTTATTGCTCTGCCATCTAACCACAGGCAGCCCAAGTTGTATAATGGACGTGGGCACGTGATGGTGCAGAACCTCTATTGAGGATTCTTTTTTCCTTTCCAGAAAGATCCTTGGTTCCAGGGTGTTTTCATGGTACATGTCCGTTGTCGTTGGCATACTCGGTCATATCATTGGACTTATCTTTGATATGATCCTAAGAGAATTTCGGGTGTTTAAAGAATTTGTGTCAGGACTGAACCGCAAAGCATCCCAAACGATTCTGAATCCAGCGCACGGTTACCATTTATTGACGTTTATTGGGAACACGAGAAAAAAGTAAGAAAAAAAAAACCCCTCTCGCTGTGTGTTTTTGTTTGAAATGCTAAAACAGACCCGGATGCTATTACTTCTACTTATTTCAGAAACGCGTATTTTATGTAGATGTACTATTAAAAGGAAATACCGCCTTTGGTCTCGAAGAATTAATTATATCATGAAAATAGCATTTGCATTTATCGTGCTACGCACTCGGCGTGATTAAGTCCCTGTTTACATGGGAGGAGGATGATCCATCTGGTTGGATCTTCCTTGCAGGCGAAATAACTTTTGCGTTTAGTTTACATGAGAACGACACGAATTGAAAGGACCGTAATTATTCACATTCACACCACAGAAGTCCCAAGATAAATATCCCTTAGCCCTTAGTAGGCGAGTTATCTCTCTTTTTTCGTTTACATGTGTTTTGCTAGAGTCAAACACAATCCTAGTACTAGGATCTTCCTGTCTGCGAGACAGGAAGATTCTACTGCTAGGAAGATCCTAGTACCAGAAAGAAGCCTGCCAATGTGTATGTAAACAGAAAACAATAAATATAAAGTCAGTAGATTGATTTGCCTGCAAGTAAGATTCTATCCGTAGGATCATCATCCTCCCATGTGCAGGGCCTAAGCCACTAACATCAAATGCACGTGGTTTTTTTCATTAATTCGTCATAAGAACAGTGGTGTTAATTTTGCACCAATGTTTTTATTTTCATTTGCATTTTTGACAGACACATAAACAGTATCTTTTAATCAGTTTTCAGCACGTTTTTAGATAAACTTTACCTTGGTCAGTGGTGAACTGTATGATGAAGAACAGGAATTCCTCGCTTTTGATGCGGAGCGCATGCGTACTAGCTATTGACTAAAGTTAACGGTGTATTCTTTTTGTTCATAACAAAAGCAACATCGTACATACCACACGATATAGAAATGTTCAATGGTAGACTTGTCTGCAGTCATGATTTCATCACTAATATTGTATAAATATTCAGTAACCAATAGTAACCATCAGTACCTAATCAACACCTTGTAAATTGCTTATTTGTAACCAATAGTAGCCATTAGTACCTAATCAACACCTTGTAATTTGCTTATTAGTAACCAATAGTAACCATTAGTACCTAATCAACACCTTGTAAGTTGCTCATCAGTAACCAATAGTAACCATCAGTACCTAATCAACACCTTGTAAGTTGCTCATCAGTAACCAATAGTAACCATTAGTACCTAATCAACACCTTGTAAGTTGCTTATTTGTAACCAATAGTAACCATTAGTACCTAATCAACACCTTGTAAGTTGCTCATCAGTAACCAATAGTAACCATCAGTACCTAATCAACACCTTGTAAGTTACTTATTAGTAACCAATAGTAACCATTAGTACCTAATCAACACCTTGTAATTTGCTCATCAGTAACCAATAGTAACCATTAGTACCTAATCAACACCTTGTAAGTTGCTCATCAGTAACCAATAGTAACCTTCAGTACCTAATCAACACCTTGTAAGTTGCTTATTTGTAACCAATAGTAACCATTAGTACCTAATCAACACCTTGTAAGTTGCTTTTTAGTAACCAATAGTAACCATTAGTACCTAATCAACACCTTGTAAGTTGCTTATTAGTAACCAATAGTAATCATTAGTACCTAATCAACACCTTGTAAGTTGCTTATTAGTAACCAATGGTAATCATTAGTACCTAATCAACACCTTGTAAGTTGCTTATTAGTAACCAATAGTAACCATCAGTACCTAATCAACACCTTGTAAGCTGCTTATTTGTAACCAATAGTAACCATCAGTACCTAATCAACACCTTGTAATTTGCTTATTTGTAACCAATAGTAACCATTAGTACCTAATCAACACCTTGTAAGTTGCTCATCAGTAACCAATAGTAACCATTAGTACCTTATCAACACCTTGTAAGTTGCTCATTAGTAACCAATAGTAACCATTAGTACCTAATCAACACCTTGTAAGTTGCTTATTAATAACCAATAGTAACCATTAGTACCTAAACAACACCTTGTAAGTTGCTCATCAGTAACCAATAGTAACCATTAGTACCTAATCAACACCTTGTAAATTGCTTATTAGTAACCAATAGTAACCATCAGTACCTAATCAACACCTTGTAATTTGCTTATTAGTAACCAATAGTAACCATTAGTACCTAATCAACACCTTGTAAGTTGCTCATCAGTAACCAATAGTAACCATCAGTACCTAATCAACACCTTGTAAGTTGCTCATCAGTAACCAATAGTAACCATTAGTACCTAATCAACACCTTGTAAGTTGCTTATTTGTAACCAATAGTAACCATTAGTACCTAATCAACACCTTGTAAGTTGCTCATCAGTAACCAATAGTAACCATCAGTACCTAATCAACACCTTGTAAGTTACTTATTAGTAACCAATAGTAACCATTAGTACCTAATCAACACCTTGTAATTTGCTCATCAGTAACCAATAGTAACCATTAGTACCTAATCAACACCTTGTAAGTTGCTCATCAGTAACCAATAGTAACCTTCAGTACCTAATCAACACCTTGTAAGTTGCTTATTTGTAACCAATAGTAACCATTAGTACCTAATCACACCTTGTAAGTTGCTCATCAGTAACCAATAGTAACCATTAGTACCTTATCAACACCTTGTAAGTTGCTCATTAGTAACCAATAGTAACCATTAGTACCTAATCAACACATTGTAAGTTGCTTATTTGTAACCAATAGTAACCATTAGTACCTAATCAACACCTTGTAAGTTGCTTATTTGTAACCAATAGTAACCATTAGTACCTAATCAACACCTTGTAAGTTGCTCATCAGTAACCAATAGTAACCATTAGTACCTAATCAACACCTTGTAAGTTGCTCATCAGTAACCAATAGTAACCATTAGTACCTAATCAACACCTTGTAAGTTGCTCATCAGTAACCAATAGTAACCATTAGTACCTAATCAACACCTTGTAAGTTACTTATTAGTAACCAATAGTAACCATTAGTACCTAATCAACACCTTGTAAGTGTGCTCATCAGTAACCAATAGTAACCATTAGTACCTAATCAACACCTTGTAAGTTGCTTCATTAGTAACCAATAGTAACCATTAGTACCTAATCAACACCTTGTAAGTTGCTCATGCAGTAACCAATAGTAACCATAGTACCTAATCAACACCTTGTAAGTTGCTTCATTAGTAACCAATAGTAACCATTAGTACCTAATCAACACCTTGTAAGTTGCTTATTAGTAACCAATAGTAACCATTAGTACCTAATCAACACCTTGTAAGTTGCTTCATCTAGTAACCAATAGTAACCATTAGTACCTAATCAACACCTTGTAAGTTGCTTATTAGTAACCAATAGTAACCATTAGTACCTAATCAACACCTGTAAGTTGCTTATTAGTAACCAATAGTAACCATTAGTACCTAATCAACACCTTGTAAGTTGCTTATTTGTAACCAATAGTAACCATTAGTACCTAATCAACACCTTGTAAGTTGCTTATTGTAACCAATAGTAACCATTAGTACCTAATCAACACCTTGTAAATTGCTTATTTGTAACCAATAGTAACCATTAGTACCAATCAACACCTTGTAAATTGCTCATCAGTAAACCAATTAGTACCCATTATACCTAAATCAACCTGTAATTGCCCTTAAACATAATAACCATTAGTAACTATCCCCCCCTTGTAAATGCTTATTGTAAACCCAATAGTAACCATTTCGTACCTAACAACACCTGGTAAGTGCTCATCAGTAACCAATGTAACCAGTAGTACCTAATCAACACCTTGTAAGTGGCTCAATTTGTACCAATAGTACCCATAGGACCATCATACCTCATCAACATCGTTGTAGTTGCTGGCATTATATTTGTGTAACCACAAGAGTAGTACCCTTAGTACCTAATCCACACTTGTACGTGCTTATCAGTAACCCACTAGTACCATTGTACCTAATCAACACCTTGTAAGTTGCTTATTGTTACCAATAGTACCATTTAGTACCTAATCAACACCTTGAAGTTGCTGTATAGTAGTACCCAACACTTGTAAGTACCATAGTCGTACCTAATCAAACACCTTGTAAGTTGCTCATCAGTCACCAATAGTAACCTTAGTACCTAATCAACACCTTGTAACTGCTATTTTACCTAGTAACCCAACCTATAACACCTTGTAATTTGTAAACCATAGTAGTACCTAATCAACACCTTGTAACTTTGCTTATTTGTAACCAATAGTACCATTAGTACTTACCTAATCAACACTTTAAGTTTCTTATTTGTACCAATAGTAACCATTAGTACCTCAACACCAGCCTATTGTAAGTTGCTTATTCTGTACCAATAGTACCAGTAACCCCTAGTAACCATTAGTACCTAAGCAACACCTTGTAAGTTGCTCTCAGTAACCATAGTAACCATAGTACCTAATCAACACCTTGTAAGTTGCTCATCAGTAACCAATAGTACCATCATACCCTAATCCACACCTTGACGTTACTTATTAGTAACCACTAGTAATATAGCATTATACCTAATCAACATCTAACAACTCACTGCCACCAAACCATTTATAAGCGCGTGAGTAATTTTAGCCAAGCTAACAATCTGATGGACCAGTGAAATAGATCGAGTTGGGATCGTCTAGTAATTTTCCCCTGATATAACAGAATGGCCAGAAGTTTGTTTTAGGCTTAATTAGAGGTCGCCTACCATCTTGTGGGCACTCTGATATCTTATGTTTTTGTAAAAATTACGATGGATTGCCTGTTGCGCCGCCAGATCACCACCGGAATACGTAATGAACTGTTCCTGTAGATCTACCGATGGATTTGACAAATCTACTGGAGAAATATCTTTGCCAACGAAATCTGGTGTGTTGGACATGTGTGAGCGTTGCCATGGTATTAATGGTTGCTATGGCTGCTCATTAATGTGCACGGCTTAGTATAAGGTGTTATAATGGTTGCTATGGTTGCTCATTGATGTGCAGCTTATAAGGGTCACTAACAAAAAGATAACTGAACACTAGATAAAGGTTATTAAAGATAAGATCAATAAATATTGCCTAATGTACACGGCTTTTGTATGTAGGCTTCTTAACTTTCTATGCCTCGAGGCTTGCTCCTTAGACCACTATATGTAAAAGACTTTCAGTATTACGTTACTGAAGTTAAAATAAAATGTTTAAAATTGCATTAAACCTCAAAAGGATCAGTAGATATAGTGTTATTGTTTTATTGTAAGGTTATTGAGGAGTGAACTGACTAGCATTTTATAATTTTTTGTGATGCACTCGACAGCTTGTCATTACGAAATGGTCAATGCATGGGCGTCCACAAGTATTCGTGACTGCCCAATATTTCGTGATACCCGTGACGTATTCAGGATTATATGGATATTTTTAAAACAGAGCTCCTTTTATTCGTGATAGTATGGCATTAAGTCGGAACTACCGATTAGAGAATTAATCATTACTCTCATCACGTCGAGTATGCTGACAATGCCCAAACGAATAACTTTCTTTCTTGGCTACCTGTGGTCTAAATAATTGATACTGATTGAGAGAGACTGAAATTTGCCGGCAGCTGGACTGAATCAATGAAATTTCGCTTGTTCCTCGTTAGAAGCCCGGCTGTCCTTTTGAAGAATCAAACAGATAAAAATAACTTAATCATTGCCATTCGTGATCGTGTATTAAATGAACTACTCACTGGAACATTGACCATGACAGCATGGACCTAAGTTATACAGTAACACGTGATAGCTATTTATAGGATCCCTGTGGTTTACATTCTAAGGTAGAATCACCTCATAAACTGACAGAATTATTTGGATTCATAAATTAGAAATTTATAAATTATTTCTCTATATAGTGATTCATACTATTTTATGGGTTCCCTGTGGTTCAGATAAGTACTGAGTCATTACACGGAGTCATGACTATGAACTCATAGCTCGTGACATCATCGTTTCATTTGCTAAATTACAAATATATGTGGAATGTGCCTCTATATAATAACTATATTCATATGCATCGTAATATCAATATCGATATCGTATATAAATTATCCATGAAGTGTAAGAAATAAATATCCAAGGTTTGCGCTTAAAAAATACTGCTCGATCGACATCCTTCCAAACCCCTATCCTCTAACTACCACTGGTAACATTGCTTTGTAGATAATAATTTTTGACACAAAACTAATCAGCCTGCCTGTGGTTTATATTTTTACTGATATGGTATTAAAGATGACTCATAGTCTCATATCTTAGAGTGTTAGCTGACATTACAAATTATGAATTTTGTAGTTTAGTTCGCAATGAGTTTCGTAGAAATTTCAGAACCCGATTATGAGTTGTCCGTCAATGTTTTATTTTTCCGAACATCGACCATCACCTAAAATATCCGTTCTACGACACTGCTTGAGACACTGCTTGAGTGTCAGATGATTTCTGTGGTTTAATTATCGTTTGAATAACGTGACCGGATGAATTAGTTTAAAAATACCCGCATTGCGTGGAGATTCATCGTACCAAGACTAATCCTAGCCTTGCTTATTGTACGGCAAGGTTCGGCTGCTACTTTGCGATATAAATGTTATGGTGTATCTTTGCTGCGTATAGTAGACGAATAGTTTTTATCGTGAATGAAGTCAGAAGAATCGACAGGGTAGTGTATTTCATTTGTTTTTCCCGGATGTAAATAAATCAGAAGAAACCACAACGATTGTCCTTCGATTTCTGTAAAGTTGAAATATAATGTTTGAGACCTGCGTGTTCGTGATTTTATTCATCCGTATTTTGTCAACGATTGACTGTTACGCGTATGAATTTTTCTCGCAAGCTGACTCAATGTTGATACACTGTATTTTGGCGGGAATTTTAGCGAGATATCCAATGATTCTATGTGCATTTTTTTGCAAAATAAAAGCCGAATTTACTTCATGACGTGTTTCTAATCAATCTTATTTTTTTTAATCTTTCTAGAATTGAGTGAGTCATTCAACCAAACTATGTTTTCATCGTAAAAATCGCCTCCTGGAGCTTCCAGTTGAACCAATCCTGTCACGAAACACCTCGGTCTATGAAAAAGTCATGACTCGCATACATTAATTCCCATAGCAACAGCAATAATATTGATCAATTTGAAAGCGGCGTCCCAAGAGAATAAAGAGTATTTATTCGTAACCAAACGGTTCGAGATCCATTCAATTTTTTGAGCCCAAATAGCAAAGAGCTGGAATTTCCTTTGCAAAGAGATATTAATTCTTTGAGGCTCAATTTGGCCGAACGATGGTTCCTATTGCAGAAACGACAATATTCGACGAGGATTTGGAAAAATTTGTTCTCGGATCGGCGTCAGACTTTAGTGACAGCGACGAAGAAGATAGTGAAGATGACTCGTGTGCTTTGAATGTGAGCTGTCATAGTAGTCATTTCAAGGGAATGGTAAAAGACAACGATTGTGGTTCACTTACTGTCAAGAAACGAAAACTACAAACACATTTAGATCACTTGGATATTGAACTTTCTACCCTCTGCTGCTCTTACGAAGCAGATGATTGCCACGAGAGGAGCAAAACAAAGAATAACGTAGCAGTTGAGTGTGATGTTGCAGCAGTTTCTGCAGAATCTAGCCTAACTACGAAGAGTACTATTTCAGGTCTAACGAATCAAAGGAAAAGATCTCACCAAACAAGCTAGAAGAGAAGAAGGACGTGACGTGACCTGAAAAGGGTGAAATAAATTTCAAGATTCAAAATAATTCAAAACTACGAGCCGTTCCGCTGGACGAACTTCATTACCTGAGTACTGACTAGTCTTTCGACAGACATAGAACTCTCAGCAAACTGAAAATTTTGCACTGCTATTTGGAAAAATATATCTAAAAATTAAATATATATTTAAATACAATATACATAAAGAATGCAAAACTTTAACATTCTTTTTCAAATTTATTGAGAATGTTATGTGATTTTTTTCATAATTGTCAAAATTAAAACGAAAGAATATTATAAAGATAAACTGTAAATAATATCAAAAAAATCAATCTTAATTTGTATATTAAAGTCAATAACTGTAAGGTCAATAAATATTTGACTCTCGTTGAGGATGTTGTATTTATTATGACAGGAAAGAATGATATTAATATTAAATACGAATTAATTTTCATTTGTTATTTTGTTTTGGGTCGATTGTCATGGCATTTGATTCCTCTGGCTTTGTGCAATGAGCTCATCTGTAACGTACAGACAAAACATACATTCATTTTACCTCAATTACCGCTGATATACATATACAGTCCCTTCTTTTCAAAAATAAATCATCATTTCCAACTACTGTATATATTTAAAATATTTCATTCATAATTTTCTGTAAACTTAGAAGGAAATAAGGCATTCTGGACTTTTTCTGAACATTTTGTATATTTATATGTATGGTCTAAAAGTTTTCTTTGCATGATAACTTTGGTCGTGTTAAGAATTAAAAGATACATATTTTTGTCAGTTGGTTTTCCACCTTTTCTTAGCTAAATGAATTCTGTAAAACATTATTATTTATTAATAATGACTTTTTTACTATAGTAAGTTAATAATAGTTAATTAATGATAATAATAAATGCACTAAATAGGTGTATTGAATATCTTAGGCATAGATCATACCGCGGAGCATATTAAAAAGCGTGGGGGGGGGGGGGGGGGGGGGTGGGA